>PVJX010029458.1:0-22913 GCA_004027295.1 Dolichotis patagonum
GCTAAGAAATAATTATTCAGTTGAGTTTTTTTGTATCAATTCATGTGAACTTTTCCCACAAGAATCATTGTTTTAAATTATTTTGCAAGGATAGTAAATAATTGTTCTCTCTCATAATTAAAAAAAAATTGATTCTGTCCTAAACTCTTTGCAATCAACTGGCCTTGCATTATTCCCAAAGAGGAAGAAAGAGTAGAGTGCCGCTGGCTTATGAGTAATAACAGACCCAATAAAGAAAAGGCCAGCTGAACTTTAAAATACATGAGACCGTGTTTAGCGTTGGTAAGTCTTAACACAGCTCCTTATGTAAACCAGCTGCAGTGCAGGTTGATGTAATAGACCAGTGACAAAGGAGAATTTCCCATAGAGCTCTTTCCCAGGAGGCTGGTGTGTTTTTAGGTAAGCTCTGTATACATCTGGACCATAGACATGATCTTTGCCTATAAAGCAATAAAAATGATGTCTAAAGATTAAAACCCTACTTTTAGATGGAATACTAACCAAATGAGGCTGATGAAATAAGAAAAAAGAAGTAGCTGAAAAGTGATTTTAATACAATCTCTGATTTATTAAAAGCTAAGAGATAAATGACAGTAAGTGGACATTAGTGCTTTGAAGGGAAAGACAGTAGATACAGGCAAGCTGTGAGGAGCATACTGGATTACATTAGGATAAACTGTCAACCAAGTACCACAAGACACATTGCCGAAGTTGTCCTGTAGACTACTTTCCTTTTTTTAAAGAAAGAAAAATCTCTCTTCTATGAATGAACTACATTTATTCTTGCTGGAACGTAGAAAGGCAAACCAGCTTGTCATTCAGGCTGCTTGTGATACTGTAGCACTTTCTCCTATGTAATCTCCAAATTAATAGGGAGCCTTGGTGATGGCCAGTGCCAGGAATGATTGTCCATGACTGTCCAAGGTCATGCAGGTACTCAGTGGTCAAGCTGAAACAGCAATCCAGTTCTTTCAACTTCTAGACTGTGATTATTTTTAAAAAAAGAAAGAAAAGAAAAAGAAAAACCTACCTCTTGGATCCATCTACACCAAATACACAAAGAGCTGAATCCTACTGTCTTTGCCAATATCGGATTCACAATGATTTTGAGTAGCTCTTCCATTCAATTCATGCCTTCTGCAAGTGATTTGTTCTTCATGAACCAGTGACTAGAACCCCATCTAAACGGTCAGTCAAATTAAAACTTAGAGAACCTTAATTTCAAACCCATGCTATGCCAAGCCAACGGTTCTGTGTGACTTGGCTTCTAGCAGTGTCACCAAATCTGGCTTTTGACCAAGTATCTTCCTGTTTATCTCTGCAGGTTTCACAGCGGCAGCCTCCCTGGTCTCCTTGGCTTGGGCCCTGGCCTCTTACCAGAAGGCCCTGCGAGACTCTAGAGATGACAAGAAGCCCATCAGCTACATGGCCGTCATCATCCAGTTCTGCTGGCACTTCTTCACCATCGCCGCCAGAGTCATCACCTTCGCTCTGTTCGCCTCGGTTTTCCAGCTGTACTTCGGGATCTTCATCGTCCTGCACTGGTGCATCATGACCTTCTGGATCGTCCACTGTGAGACAGAGTTCTGCATCACCAAGTGGGAAGAGATCGTGTTCGACATGGTGGTGGGCATCATCTACATCTTCAGTTGGTTCAATGTCAAGGAAGGCAGGACACGCTGCAGGCTGTTCATTTACTATTTTGTGATCCTTCTGGAAAACACAGCTTTGAGCGCACTCTGGTACCTCTACAAGGCTCCCCAGATAGCAGACGCCTTTGCTATCCCAGCGCTCTGTGTGGTTTTCAGCAGCTTTCTAACCGGCGTTGTTTTTATGCTGATGTATTATGCCTTTTTTCATCCCAATGGGCCCAGGTTTGGGCAGTCACCAAGTTGTGCTTGTGAGGACCCGGCCACTGCCTTCTCTCTGCCTCCAGAAGTGGCCACAAGCACCCTCCGGTCCATCTCCAACAACCGCAGCGTCGTCAGTGAGCGCGATCAGAAGTTTGCAGAGCGCGATGGGTGTGTACCCGTCTTCCAGGTGAGGCCCACTGCTCCGTCCACCCCGTCATCTCGCCCACCACGGATTGAAGAATCGGTCATTAAAATTGACCTGTTCAGGAACAGGTACCCAGCCTGGGAGAGACACGTGTTGGACCGAAGCCTACGAAAGGCCATTTTAGCCTTTGAATGTTCCCCATCTCCTCCAAGGCTGCAGTACAAAGACGATGCCCTTATTCAGGAGCGGCTGGAATATGAAACCACTTTATAAAACAAGCACGTGCGGGAGCCACAACGTCCAGAAGAAGGGTGACAGCAGGGCCGTGGCAATAGCAACACTTCATCCTAAGTAGGGCGATGAGCTGTAACATTCTTAGTGTGACCATCACCGTAATTGCGGATTAATTTTCCATCAGCGGACTGCCTGCTGCTGGGCTCCTTTCAAACCAGCAGCACTGAGAGCCTCTTACTCCACCGGAAGGAGCCAACGCCAGTTTCCTGTGACTTGCTCCCAAAGTGCTCCTGCAGTCTGGGAGCACATCCCCCACGGAGGGTACCATTGCTATGGAAAACATCTCCAGTCAACAGGTGTTCTGATGGAGTTTACTGAGTTTCGCCTAAACCTATATTCATACATTCACTAACACACACACACTCACACACACACACACTCACACTCACACTTGTCTTCTGTTAAAATAGCTTAGGTGATTTTTCTTGACTGAGAGCTCTGATTCCCACAGGAAGGTAAGAACAAAGAGATAGAAAATGTAGCCCTCAAGACTCCAGGAAAAACAATAATACTCCTTAGAAAAGAATTCATAAACCATTTTCTCATTTGAAAACCGATACTATGTGTGAAAAAGTGGACCGTAGACGCAAGTTCGTTTACACACATGTTAGCAGTGATGGAATGATTTGTTTTCCACACATTTCCGGATGTGTTTTTTATTTTCAGCTTTCAGTTGAGAACATCTTTTATGACAGAAATCCTATGCAGCACAAGTATGGCTTTCAACAAGACCAAGGAGCTCGATGACTTCGTGATATAAATGAAACAATAATCATGATTCAGTATTCAATTGCAAAAACTTAATAAATATACAAAGAGAAGGTTCGGGGAGACAAAATGAGAATCCAGTTCCTAGATATGTGCAGCTCACACCGGAATGTAAGGGAGAGAAACAGACTGGCCGTAACTGGCTGTTCTGATGCGGGGTGAGGGGCTCCCTGTGTGTATGTGAACAAGTGTGATTCCGGAAGACGCCAAACCACACCTGTACCGTGCCAAACTCCATCCAACCATAGGACTGACATGGAAGCTCCAACAGCTGAGAGTATGTGGCTTGAGCCCCCCAAAAGCAGACAAGAGGATAAACAGTCATGTTCTCCACTGTGTACAGACTTACCCATCCCCAATCCAAGGTCAAAGTGGTGTGTCTTTTAGAGGCGTTGGGATACTTTAGCAAGTATGAGCATATGAATGCAGTGCGTATGCTATGAAGAAACCCTCTGAACTGCTTGAGGGCTTATCACTATATCCAGCTAAGATTTATATTTGAATCATCTGTAAAGTCGTACTCTTACAAGCTTCTGGTTTTAAATACCTCCGTCCAGCAAGTAAACATTCCCTGCTTTCTGTTCTCAGTGTCCTTGGTCATGGTGCTTTTTGTTGCATTAAAAGTGCCAGTCAAACTTTGATAGTATTTTTTTATAGTTGGTGCAGAGTGGAATAACTCATGGATTATTTCAATATTTTTGTAATAAAATATATAGGGTATGCATATAGGCATTATCACTTTTTTTATAGACCTGGAATTATTTAAAATACTTTAAGCATTGTAATTACTTGGGATGTCAGAAACTGGTCCACAAATCCATCAGCCTGCATCAGCAGATTGAAAACACTTGTCTCATGCAAGACCACTCTTCTTTGCAAGTGAGTGTCCCCAGGAACCTGGCCAGGGGTGCTATCAGATTATCAACGAAAAGAGAAGCAGCCTAAATAGAAAGGGCTTGTCAAGACTGGCCAATGTTTCCCAAGAAATCAAAGATGTAAATGATTACTTTCATCCGTCCATTATAACAAACCTGACCACAGTGGAAGGTGTCTTAAATATCCTTCCCAGGTTTTCTACTAACCCAACTGATATACTAAAGATTAGTGAAGTCACTTTAAGGAAGGAGGGGGTCAGTGTAACCTAATCATTCACTTATCTGGATTGTTCAAGTCACTACAAATAGTTAAGTTCTAGAGCTGTCACCTGTAATGTGTGTGTCACCCAGGGACTGCCACCCCCACGATGACATCCACAGAAAATGACAGAGGGCTCAACCTAGGACTTCTTTTGGTACAAAGCCCCAAAGCAATTTTTAAAAGATAAACAATTTTTATCAGTAGACATATTTCCTAGTACTCTGTGACTTGATCCTCCAAGCAAGATTTCCACTCAGATAGATAAATCATCTGGTGGGATGTGGAAAGATGATCTAGGTCACTAGTAAAGCTCCAGGAGGACTCAATTCTTATCAGCACTTTCTGCAGCATTTCATCCCCATTGTGGAAGGAAAAAGTGATCATTTTGACAAAGTCTTCACTTCTGTGCAGAACCATGAGTTATTAGCTTTATTAGTTCCAAGATAACTTTTAACTGATCTTTGGAAATGGAATTTCTCAGTTGAACTAAACCTTCGAAACCATGAATAAATAACCGATTACAGTATAACAAGGTCAAGCAACACAAAGGCTGAGGCCCCTTCACTCTTCAATCATGTAAGTTCCCAGTTATTTCTCAACTTCATCCCTCATACACCATTTTAAGAGTTGAACAACCACCATGTGATAAATGACAATGTTGTCCTTGGAGGTGAGGTTGGCTGTAAGGAAGATGTGAAACCCTGAATATTCATTGATTTCCCAAATACTGTCAATAGTTTATTATCTGACACACTAGAAGATGATGCTGTTTTAGTTAGTAATGAATTCCTGGTAAGGAAATTATGTATCTACCATGTTATAAACTATCGTTTTTCAGAAGATTTCAAGACCAACGGGAAGGTCAATCATGATTTAATCTTGTTTCCATGATTCAGAAAGCACAATACTTCCAACTCTTGTGATTATAAGAAGATTTATTAGTTTTTAGAGACACAGGGAATAGTTTCAAGTAGTGGGATTTCATCAGTTGATTTTTGTATTTACATTTGTTGATTTTGGATTTTTGTATTTATATTTATTGATTTGGATTTCTGTATTTATATTTTAATTCTCCCTAAAATCTCATTTTCACTACATCCTCCACAGAGAGTAACCAGTGTGAAAGGAATGAGCCACTATTAACATGCAGATGGAAGAAGAAGGATTCTTTATCTTGGACTCACATTTGGGCCTGAGTCAATTTTGATTCTGTTAAGAAGCTGTCTGGTCTTAAATTCACTTTTTCCACAGGTGCATAGCATTTCCTAAAGTGAAAAATATTGCAATTTTTAAACTTTTAAATTACTGTTTCTAAATGACTCTGGGTTTAAAGAATATATGTAATATGTATCTTAATCGTACTAAGACTTCAAGTATTTGTGTGGAAGAAAAAAAATCAAAACTTTTTCCCATAGTGACTATGTCCATTAAATCTTCTTTGCATACATTTGCATTGCCTTAACTATTTATCGTCTAGTTCAGTAACACTGACTTGATAGCCACTTAGCTACTATCCATTTAGGATGAATGCCATTAATCCAACAAAAGAAATTAATTCTCTTATCAATAGGTCAAGATTACCTATAACTCAAGGGCTAGCAAAAGATAAAATACCAAGATAATCTAAAGATGAAAGTAAAATAACTTTTAATTAGTTCCTAAATGTCCAATTTTTTGTTCTATAAATAAGTGAAGTAACAGTGCTAACGAGTTAAAGGATTAATTGAAATCTCAATGACTGTTTAAAAGACTCGTATGTGAGGTGTTACTAAAGTAACAGATGAAAGGAGAAAGTGCATATTACTCTTCACTAAATATAAAGTTGTATGTTACTGACACACAAACTTTTAGTTAAGAAGGCTCTTCTATTCCTTCCCCAAGATGAACTATGTTATAGTCCTTGCCTACAAGACATCAGTTAATTTGTGAACTTCAGTTAGAAATACCTACATATAGTTCAGTGCTTCTTAGCTTGAATGAACTTTGGCACTCATTAAAGATCTCATCTTTTAAGCAAGTTTGCATCATTTCAAAGTTTCTCTGTCTGAGCAAATTGAACTGAGCAAGGAAGACCTCTGGTGTCCTTACCAGACCTGTAAAAAGTTACACTCTCACTTTTAAATGCACCAAATGCCATTGGGTGGAAACAAGTTCTGACACAACGTTTAGACAGGAATCCAAGCAACGTTTTTTCTAAGGAGCCATTTTCCTGACTAAATATATGCTCCTTGGGCTTCTCAACACATCTTTGCCATGAGCCATTACTGTCGCTATATAAAGACTGGATAACGTGTCCGCTTTTTTATGATTCAAGGGAGAATTCCTTAAAGCCTTTTTAAAATAGCTCAGACTGTCTTTCAAAATCTAGCTCAGAGGACGGCTGCAGTACAGGGTCACAGGACGGCAGGACTGAGTTGGTCATTTGTCCAATTTCAGTGATGGATGAGGATCAATTCACATTCTTTTATGTCAGCAATCAATGTCACTTTTGAAAACAATCAAAATCATCGTATCTGCCAGCTTCCAGCTCCTAACACTCCTCCCCGCTGACGCGTGAGCATTCCAGGATGGCTAAGGAGGGTTCTTCTCTCTGGCCCCCGTTACTGAGACTTTCTCCTGAACTGAGTCAGGCTGAGAAGGGATCTGAGCATTTGAATAGTGGTTCCTTTTTCACTCGGGCACCTGTGGGCTCTCTGTGGACATACGTCTTCTCCGTTGCTGTCCTGAAATGGGCACATGGGAGGAGTTTCAGTATGTGCCCACGATGGACAACTTCCATGGGATTCATGCTACAGCAAAACTTCAGAATGTGGGTGGAATTGTGTAAAAACGTAGTGCACCATTTAGCTTTGTCAATTGTAGCAATTAGGCTAGCTCACAAGCTGCCTGCTCCTGAAACAAAACCAAACGGAAGTGGCAAACAGCCATGTGTCCACAGAAATA
Organism: Dolichotis patagonum; assembly: GCA_004027295.1. Classification (NCBI taxonomy): domain Eukaryota; kingdom Metazoa; phylum Chordata; class Mammalia; order Rodentia; family Caviidae; genus Dolichotis; species Dolichotis patagonum. Next base: position 7,141 of record PVJX010029458.1, read on the forward strand.
AGGGGTGCACAGACTCTCCCCAGAGTAGAAGTGGAATGTGATTTCACTACCCACCTGAAACTCTTTCTTTAGATTCCACAGGGAAAACCTATCAGAATTTGTTGTGTTGTAGGCAGGCATTTAGCCCAGAAAAGCCAAACTTAGGACACTGGTGCCCTAGATTCTACTAAATTACAATCAACCTAATATCTCTGACATCATTTTGCTGCAATGTTTTTGTACTATACTTACATAGCCTAAGTCACAAATACATTAACTAAATTGAATTTTTGCTTTCAGTATATTGTCTTCTCTTAGATTTTCTTGCAGCTCCATTTCCCATATTGATACCACAGTGTGCACTAGTCATGTGCCTTGTGCTGTGCTAAAATTCTTTATCTCTGGGATCTCATTTAGTCCTCACAACTATCTTTGGGTCAAGTACCACTTTTAGCTGATGCAACTTCAGCTCAGGTTGTTAAGCAACTTACCAAAGGCTCCACAGATAAGGAAAAGTGGAGCTGAAAGTTGAACACAACCTTTAACAACTGAAAGGCCTCCCAGAAGACCAATGAACATTCCACAAAAATCTGCTCCTGATTTGGCAAGCCTTCAGGAGAATCAGATTCAGATGACCAAAGTTTTCCAGGAAAATTTCCTTTTTAAAGTCAAAGATGTCTTTCAGGATAAAAATTTAAAAGCAAACAAAGTCAACCATTAAAAATAGAAATTTGCTACCTGCAATTGTAGTTCATAAGAGACAGATGGATGCAGCCCCTCCATAGCCTTCTTCTGCACTAAATTAAGTGATAAGTATAAATTAACTTTGCTTCTCTTGTATTCTGTACATGTATGATGCTGTCATCTAGATAGGTAGACTGCAAAATAAATTTCACCAATCTCTTTGACATACTGATGAGAGACAGAGACAAAGAAAGAAAAAGGAAGGAAGGAAGGAAGGAAGGAAGGAAGGAAGGAAGGAAGGAAGGAAGGAGAGAAAAGGAAGAAGGCCACAGACCTAACAAGTCTCTGCAGTGACATTACTTTCATATTATAAGGTAATTCTATTTGATTGCTACCATTTTCCCTGTTTAATACCTTGAAAGTGAAAAATTTAGCATTTTGATGGATTATTAAACCACTAGTTCAAACCATCACTTAAGTCTGGAAACCTTACCTTAGACCAGTGAGTTAGCTAGATGCAAAGAATAAAACATTTATAAATATTTGTGGACTTGAGTGATAAAACAATTGGTATGTTCTTTCTCTTTTCTCTTTAAATGTAGTTTGACAAACTGGCAGTGTAACCCACTTGACTATGTCATTGCACATTAATCTGTGTGTATTGTTTGAACTGATGCTAAAAATGGTAGCCAATAATAAACCAAACACCTTCTCAGTCCTGGTGTTCATTTTTTTACAAAAAATTTTAATGATCATCTCAATGTAGTATTTTAAAACACATTTAGTCATCTATCTTTCTGCTTTGATTTAAGCTGATCTTTGAGAGATTATGTTGAATTAGAAGTCAGTAATTTTGCACAGGATACAGCATCTAAATGAAATCCAAATGCTACTTCATCACCTTTGTGAGACCCAAACAGAAAAGGTAACTTTTGTAATCAGTGTTTCACATTAAACCATTATGGAGTCCCTCTGTCTTTCATTCTACAAGCATGACCCCTACAACTCAGACTACCAGAGAATATGTAGTCAAGTGCAAGAAGATTTCTGCATTTCTGCAGTTCACAGATTAGTGATTAGGGGTTTTTGATTCAAGATCACAGTTTACCGAATCAGAATTTTCTGATTTCAACTCAACCTCATTTCTGTTCTTGCACAGTACTTCTCTTTCCAATCCCTATACTAATTTTATGTTAAAACAATGAACATAAACTTTCCCCAGCTCACAGTAAACAATTACCCACAATGACAAGCATGAAATAATGAGGTAAATTCAAAGATAATTCATTATCTACCATTAAACAGAAAAACTCAGGACTTGTTCTTAAGGCTCTCCAGCAGTATTTGTGAATCAAAGTAAGAAAGCAACAAAAAAGAAAAACAAGCTGAAACATTGTTTGAGTACATAGTATTTAACTTAAAACTATGACCACTAAAAAATACAGTCTTGATATCTCCTTTTAAGAAAAGATTGGAAATTAAGCAACCTCCTAAGGTCAGAAGTATTGCGCTGGGTTACGTTTAGGAAAACAGCCTTTATTAGCACACATTAGTTATTTCAGGATAACAAACTCCCAGAAGAATCTCAGCTACTGTCACTTGTGAGTTGGTTCTAAAGAGAGACCTCCCAAGGTCAGAATGGCACCTGCCATGTCTGGAGGTATCAGCCATGGGACGTGGTGGTCACTCACATTGGCCTGGACCCCAATCCGAGTCTCCCCATCATAGGACCCAGTGTGAATGGCCCCCCACAGACTTAAGGAAAGTACTGCTAAGTTCACTGTTAGCTTGTGTAACTAATTTTCCTTAAATGAAACAATTCCCGCTACATGATATATAAGCCCACTTGTCCTCTGTGGAATAAAGAGAACGTGTATTAATTTTGACAAGCATAGGATGACTGGAAAAATGTATAGTGAGCCTCATTAAGCATTGCTGAAACAGTTAACATAACAATGCGGCTATGCTAGGCCCTGATTCCTAGGTTCAGGTCACCATTACTACTTTTGGCATCATAGTTGTCACTGTTTGCACCACTGCACTGCACAAGAGGAAGGTGGTAGCTACTGATAAGACAATTGCAGAGCAAAGAGGATGTTTAACATCAAATCAACATCAAATTAATTAATCAAAATAATAAGTAAATATTACCAACACAGTGCTAACACAAAATTTTCTCTTGAGCTATTATTGAAGCCTGTCACCTACTCTGTTATTAAAATTTCAGAAAATGTAAGGTTTTGTGTTTTTTATTCTATTTTCATCTTCCAAATAATCAGGTTGGTATTTTATCTACCGAATAATCTCTACTACTTAATTTACATTAAAATGGAATTAATCAAACTCTTACTTCAAGTGTTACAAGTATAACAAATGGAGTTGCATTTAAGCTAATTTAATTTCACTGTTGTAATGGCATTCTGACATGCACTTGTATCCAATCAACACTTTTAATTATTTCAAATTAATTTATTTATCAGGAAGTGCTAAAACATCCCTAAGTAGGTTAAAAATACATTTCAAATGTCTATCAGTGTGAGAAATTCCTATTTTGATTACAAACCAGTAGAGCATGTCTTAATACACATCAGTATTTCAATCTATTGTGATTCTGGAAAATAAGCACTTGTATTTGAGCGTCCTGGGATTCACACAGCAATTAAACTTTGACCTGCGGTTTTCTACGGAGCCCCCTGTGATTTCTTGTTCTATTGGAGTTGAAGAAATAGCACACCATCCTGTAACCAAAGGAGACCTGTCATCTGGTGAAAGAGTTGTAATTTTATGGCCTGCTTTCAAAAAACAAAACTATTCAACTTCCCTTATTAACCTTCCTATTATATTGTGCATAAAAAAGCAGTACTTTCCCAAGTACGGCTTTGAAAGCCTGGGTTGAAGCATTCTCCTTGGTCTGAACCAAAGGCATAGTACTTTGTGAGCAGAAATTCTTCCTGCTGGAAGAAAGGGGAGGAGCAGTGGTGGGCCGGTCACGCTCAGAAATAGCCTTGACTGTCACATAGCTGCGTATTGCTGATGTTATCGATTCCTTTCTTTTTTTACAGAAACATCTTGGAACTTGTCAAGTTGCACTGGAGGTGATGTGCAGTTAATTAATTGAACAGACGCTTTTAATCTTGCAAATTCTTGACTTGTAATATTGTAATCAAGCTACTGCAAGGGAACGTTAAGCAGTTAGTGGGAAGGAGCAGTTGGTTCAGCTTCCGGCCATGATGGGCCAGGCCTGCAAGGAAAGACCTCTGTGAAGGCAAGCTAAGGAAACCTGTGCTACCTGGCTCCTCAACACTGATGCTATGAATATTCATTCATTTCCTTTGTTTCCTTCAGCAAGCACTGCTTTGGGGGAAAAAAAAAATCAATGGATTCCTGGGGGCTTATTTAGCTTAGAGTGGGTATGAGTTGTGGAGACTTGTTTCACATGGATTCAAATCCACATGTTGAAAATGAAAAAAGGTCACTGTCGTCTGTTTCATAATTGATCTTTCTAAATCCAGTTGCTGCTTTTACTCCATTTCATTGGACTTCTTTTCCCAGCATTGAAATAGCCAATTTGTGAAGCCTGAGTTATAATTCTGTTTCAGAGGTCAGATCTGAATGGCTCCAGCTATTGAATAATTAGATGCCTGCCTTCCTAGGTGGTGACATTTCCAGTTCCAAACGCATGTCCATTTCTGCAATCTACTGTCCTGTTGCTTCTCAAATTTGACAAAACCTTGGTTATGAGTTTAAAGATAACCAATCTAATATGCAAATATCTACATTTTCACTTAGAAGTAAACAGATGGTCTTGTAATTAAAAATCATGGTTGTTCTCCACTTCTCTTTTCAAAAGAAAGGTAAAAGTAAAATTGCCAGAAGTTATCAGATTGTAGATTCAGAGTATGCAAAACAGCCAGCCATCCATGTGTTCTTGTAAAGTTTTTTGTCTTATCTGAGGTATCAGTTTTAGGAGTTCGCCCTCGATGAATGAAGGAAAGTCATCAGATGTATCTAATAAGCAGTCTTGAAGAAAATAAAAGAGAAAGGAGTGGGGATCATTTTTCTCATGTTCAAAGATGTTTCTGTTTCCTAAGCAATTATTTTAATGTTTGAAAAGCTATTAAATAATACTCCCAATTATCAGAGCTAGTATCCTGGCAAAGTCATTTGACTGAACTGACTCTCAGCATAAGCACTAATGTTGAATGGCGACAACGCGGACTACCACCGTGTGACTTGTTTTCAATTGCTGGACAATAAAATTAGCAGGCTGAAGGAAATGTTTATTTCCTGAACCCCAGGGCTAACACAGTTTGCAAAGATACTCTATAATGTACAGTAAGTTGGTTGATTGGGGGTACATAGGAGCAACAAACAGGTCCTTTCAATATGACTCCTGGTAAGAGTGACCATGGCGGTGTTGGGTAACAGTTTCCATTAATGCAGAGGCTCGAGTGAAGTGCTCGAAGAGGGAAAACCTGTAGTTTCTCTTTGGGAGTTGTTGTCCTTTTACAAAGCAGGAATTAGCAGTAGTCACTGCCGTTTCATAAATATAGCAAAAGATGTACCCCCTGATAAAGGGTCAAGGGCTGACACAGTGGCAAGGTGGAGGGGATATTGGTGGCTTTGTATCTAAGTTTAATTCCCTCCTTAAAGAACTTTCCCTTCTGATGGTCCTTCGCCGTCATTCACCCTTTACACTGCTTTGCACACCAAGAACTTCTGATGAATAATAACCGTTAAGTCACATGAACCATTTAATTATCCCTCTCTTAACAGCAATGAGATTCAGGGTTACCTTAGCCTTACTCATTGTCCCATTGTAAATATATCATGATATCACTGGAGCCTCTGTGTCCAAACTCACTCAACCAGTTTTACCAGAATTGGACTCTTTTACACATAGTCTAGATCTCGAGTCTACCAATCGCCTGGTCTGCGTATCCTTTTTCAAACTGGAAAAATAATTCTTGTGAGAGTAATTTTCAAAATAATAGGGGTGGGGGGGAAGGGGCAGTTAAAACAATTTTTCAATATAGACAAAACCACTGATAGCCCTGAAGCTCTGATTTTTTTCCTCACAACTAAGTTTCTTTTTATTGGAGGGCCTTCAAAATTTGTATTTTCCAGATGATCACTGAATCATCTTGCTAAACCAAACTAGGCACTATGAAATTATTAAAAATAAAGACTGTCCACATGAATGTAAATATCCCAATGAAAAGTGAAGAAGTAAATCACTCAAGTGATAAATGTCATCCTCATGATAGCGAATATTTGGATGCTCTGTGGAAAACTCCAGATGTTTGAAGCATACGATTTTCTGTCTGGTTGTCTGATGTTGTTTAGATGTGCAAACTGCTCAGGTGTTGTAGGTAATGGAAATGAACTTCCTTGTGCAGCAATCAATTACTGGTGATTTTTTGCTGCTAAAAATCTCTTTGTTGTGCAAAGAGAAATAAATAATGCAGAGCAAATGCTATCTGATTTTCATTTACTTTCAGCAAATGCATGAATGGGAAAAGTTTGGGGGGCTCTGTCCTGGATCTAGACAGGTATTGCTCTCTCTCTCTCAGACCAAGAATTCCAGAAGCTCTTTCCAGGCAAGGAACCGTCTCGTTCCGCCTTTACTCTATAACTGTATCATTGCTCTTCTGCTGCTCATAAATCGTAACCATTCACAAAGTTTACTTGACAAAATACTTCAAGGGACATACAAATTTCTTAATTTTACATTCAAATTTAGAGGCTTCAATTTTAAGCATTCTATTTTGTAAGCTAAAAATAATTTAAACTGCCAGTTTAAATTTAGTCAGTTATTTCAAAGTGAATTTTATGATGTCAAGAAAAAGCTATTTTTCCAAAATCAAACAAGACATGTAACTTTTAGGGTTTGATTTGTTGATGTCATTGTAATTGCCACGTATTATCTGGGCTGTAATAACCTTGAGATACTTATGTTTTCCTTGTAGTCACTATGATAATTCCTAAAAAAACAAAAAAAGTTGCCATCAAAGGGAAAAATCACTGCCCATAAAGAAAGTCTGAGATGCTCGTACCACTTCTTGTACTAGTTATTATTTGTTGAAATTTCTACCTTGTACCATGAGGAGGTCGCTCTTTTTTCTTCTGATTTGGTTCTCGGATGATGAGGGTGTCCATCTCCTCAAATCATGGGCTTACTTCGTTTTCTAACCTGCGGCTTGGCAGAGCAACAGACCAGCTATTCAGACCGATGTTTTCTTGAGAGAAATGCGTCAGAACTTTCTGTGGGGCATTGCTTATACACAGGTACACGGCGCACTGAAAGATATTCATCTGTGCAAAGATCTTGAGAGGATTTCTGAAGACAACCCGAAGGTTTTGCAGCTTCTTGGGTGCTGCTTTGACGTGTCCAGTTGTATACCCAGTGCCAAGTCAGAAGGAGCAGGAAATGAAGCTCTTGTTTGGGCCCCTCCTTCCCTCGGCTGCAGAAGTTTTCCTGATGTCCAATGAGTACTCTACCTGGGCAGCAAAGACCCCAGCCAGGAGGTGTCAACACCCCGTGCTGACTCTTCTGCATCCCGCCTTTGGGAAGCAGGCCATGGCCAATACTCAGACGCCTGTGAAATCCTCCAGCGCTTCTGTGTACCAACTTATCTCAGTTGTGCTTTTCTTTTTCCTTGTGAGTTTTACTTCACTTTTCCCTTCACTAATCCTTTCACCTTCATATTCTTGGCAGGATATTTAATTTCTCAGCAAAGAGATGACAATCAATCGTTCACAAAAATTTGGTTTTTTAAAATTATCTTTATGTGACCATTGATATGAAATATATGCTTTAGTAGAAAATTAAAACCCTCTAAGTTGAGTATGACTCCTTTAAACATATTTAAACTTATTCTATTAAAAATATCATTTTATACTGTAGAATATATTCTTTTGGGGTGCAGGGACGTGAGGGGCTATGGTCCAACAATGGTAACAGAAGAGCTAGGAATCTGCACACACCTGCACCCTAATCCCTGGTCTTCAGCCTCAGAAACTCACAGCGGCCTCATTTTTCCCATAGGGGAAAGAGAGAGAATATTTACTTACCTACCTCACAGGGATGCTGTGAAGATTAATGGGAGCTGGTGAAATGCCATGAGGTTAGAAAGCGCTGGTATTCTTCCTGACTAGCAGGGCCACAAAGGAGAACTTCGAGCAGCTCAGAAGGTAGGCTAGGAAAGGGCAGTGTTACAGTTGTCTGAGAAACACAATAGCAATAACTAACCAAGCAGAGAACACAATTATTCTGCACCACTTAATATAGGTAAAACATTTCCTTCAAAAGTCTGTATAGAATTTTTTAAAAATTGTCAACTTTTTACTAAGAAAATTAATTCCTTTGATAGAGACATTGGAATTCTTACAGACCGTTTTCCTCTTACCAAACTGGATGTTACTAAATGTTTATCTAAATACATCCAGAAAATCTGATTTCCACTGGTGTCTAAGCAGTTTGCATGCGTGGTCCCGTGCATTTTCCACAAATTCTGCATGATACCGCAGCTCAGAACTAATAATGGCAGGTATGCTCTGAAATCCATTCTGAATAGGAGCAAATCTTTACCAGATTTTATTTAAATTAGAATTTGAGTCAGTTATATTGAGTTTTCTTTTTACTTCTGATACTATGATCTCTCCCTTTAAAACCCAGTAGGAGGAAGTAAAACCTTGTTTCTACCTGTAAATCCTGAGTTGTTTCATTCTCACATTACAAATGTATTTTAAATATTTCAGAGAAGTGTTTACACAGGTGCTTTGGCAATTACGGACGTCCATGTGCGTGTATGTGAATTCTACTGGAGGACAAAGGAAACGGTTGAAATCCACTTCAGAGAACATCCTGTACAATTCCCCCAAAAGTAACATGTTTTCTCTTATTTAAGTGATTAAACCTGATCAGAATGAATGCAAACGGCCATGATTTGGGATTATAAATATTTGTAAATTTTGAGTCACAGAGGCACTATTGTGAAGTATGAACATAATTATGACCCTATACTAACTGCAGATATGAATTTTATGATGTGGTTTCCTAAAGTACAGTTGTTGTATATAAGTGTTATAATTGTATTTGTGTTTAATAATTATGTCCCTTGGCAAAAAAAAATCATACTCTTAAAAAATATGAAATAGGGCTCTGAAAATTTACTTTGAGGGATGGGTTTAAAATCATGCTATGCTTGCAGCTAATGTAATGTCCACATTCAGTATAATCTTTTCCACTTTCTAAAATTTTATTCTTAAATCAAAGCCTTAAAATTTCAAATTGGCTGGCCATTTCAAATGCATAATGTTAAGATTTCTGAAGCATGATTTTAACCTGGGCAATTATCCAACCCACTAAAAAATATCTGTACTGCCACAACGTTAAAATAAGTATTATTTTTGCTAAACTAGTAATACAAAGATAGTAAATAAATCAAAATTAATTTGATATTCCTGGCTACTCCATTCCCCAGTTTCTACTGTTGCAACAATATTTTTCAAACCAAAAAATGCAGCAGAGTATCCTTTTTCCTATAAAAGGAAAAGCAATCTGTTTTTATTTGTTTTTTTATACAAAAAATAAAGCTAAATATTTGAACTTGATTTTGGAGCATGGAACAGAAAATGGCAGCTTTTCAGGTGGGTTTGTCAGGATGAGAATAGGGCAGAGAGAGGAACGTGTCTCTAGATTTTATCACAAAGGTGAAGCACAGAAGTGAAACATGTCAGAGCCAGGCGACTCTTTCAAATGACATAGGCTAAATTCTTCATCGAACAGCTGAAAATCAAGCGGTGACCATGTATTACTTGGATATAGGCTATACACTAATTACTGAGACAAAGGTGATTTCGGTCTCCTAGGCTTTCCTCATACATGGGATGCTCCAGCCCCCTCCCTGAGAATAACATACTTACTTTTAAAAACCTGGGTTTTAGCAGGGATATATGTAAGGATGCTGTTGTGGACAAGATGTTCTGTAAACATCATGTATATGATAACCACATGTAAAGGTAGTTGGCAACTTTCTACTCTACTTTTGGTTAACATTCTCTTCCTAGACAAATGATTTAAAACACATACATACAGAGAGAGAGAGAGACAGAGACAGAGAGACAGAGAGAGACAGAAACAGAGAAATTCTTTGATCAAAGGAGTGTTTCCGAGTTTATACAACTATACCATTGGAATAGTATTATCACAAACATTCTTTTCATATCTCAGTGGTATGGAATAATGAAAGAATGAATCTTTTAGTTAGTTACTACCCAAGTTCCCACCCAAAGTCTCTCTTTGATTAAAGGGACAGGACAAAAGAAGACTCTAATTATACTTAGGAATCTATACCTATTAAATAATTTCTGCTTTTATTCTGAAGTCAGACAGCTCTGTGGCCCCAAGAAAGATATAGTGATGGATGCTCAAATGTGTTATTCCATCTCAGAAGGAAGAGAACAACTCGTAAGCCAGAGGCTTCCTCCCTCTCTGAAACCACACTGAACATAGGGCTAAAACAAAAATTGTTAAATTGAGAGAAAAACCATCCTCCCTACTGATTCCTTCTTCATTTCTACTAATTTCTTTAACACTTGAGTTTCTAGTAATGACAATGCTGTTTCCTATGATGGCTTCAGTGCAGAAATGGTGAATGTATGAATTGCAAATGATACGCTAGAGATACAAACTTCATCGGAACATGCGTCCTATCCAGTAGATTGGAGACAAACACTCTTACCACCAATATTATGGTTTGACTGATAACGTTTAATAGATAAATAAAAGTATTTTGCTCAGCATTAAATCATTGAATAATACAACCTGCTTCCAAATAGCAAGGATTTTTGCTACTGACATTTGTCTTCATTCTTCAGTTATTTTAAGTAAAATGAGTTTTACATCTAACTACCTCAGCTACTGTTGTTTTATTTAGAAACATAAAATCATGCACTTTGTAAACAACAAGTCTTCTCATTGAAAGTTTTAAAAGGAGACTTGGTGCAAAGTAATTTTGAAACGTGTGTATGGCATAAGCAACCCAACCTCAGGAGGCTGTACTTTCATTTGTTTTGGTTTGGGGTAAAAATCTCCATATCCATAAAGAGAGGCTGCTCTAAATTTGCTTAATTTGCCTTAAACATCTTGTGCTCTTTTCTCTGTTTAATTTTTGTTGTTTTAAATCTTATTTCTGAAAAAAATGTAACAGGTGGCAGATGGACAGCAAACTGAGGAGGACCATTGATTTCTCACCTTCCTATTGTCGACTGTCTGCATGACTTTCTGATTGTGCACAACGGCCATTCCTGTGCTTCTCTCTCCATCGCAGAAATAAGGTGTGTGTGTAGAGGGCGGTGAAGACATTTCCCTTCTTGCAGGCATCGCGCCTGGACCCAAATGAAAACCTTGGCGGTTCTTGTGCTTTTCCTATGTAAACATTGTACAAATGTATTTGGAGTTTTATTTGCAATGAATAATTAAACAAGTTATTAAATTTTTTGCTTCTTGTAAATATATATATATTCAGATTCCGTGTATCCAAACATCCCTTTAGCGTTTGGATCGTAAGCGTGTCTTCATCGGCTGGTTGGCTGCTGACTCCAGGCAGCGACCCCAAGTGCTCTTGTTCAAAGCAGTGTGTGGAGTATTTGCTGTACTGCAGTACCATAGTTACCTTGGTCTGTTAAGTAAGTTGCAATTTGTGATGAAATGAAGTGGAAAGTAGTACTTCATAATAAATCAGTTTCCTTGGTTACCTGATTTTTCTTGTAAAACTTTAAAAAAAACTTGAAATTTTATATATTTGGATTTTGTAGATTTTTTTTATTTTATTGCAACACAAGGTACCAAAATCATTAAATAAAGTACACTGTGGTCATTTTAACACAAGCCTGAGTTCCTGAGCCTTTTAATTGCACGAAGGGAGCGAAGCACCCCTGATACATGGTGGGCAGACACATTCCTGCAGGAAGCTGACTCTCTGCCCTCACTGCCACAGTGAGCCCCTAAATGCCTAGTGCACCTCGATATTCACACAGTAGGTACCTTTGCTGCCTTTCCATGTCACATGCAAAATAGCAGATGTCACTTCCGGCCTTCTCTGAGATCAAAACTTGTCTGCATGAAGAGCTTGCCTCCCTGCCCTCTCAAGATATCCCTTCTGCTCTTCTCCAAGCTTAAACTGCCACCTGTGTTCCATTGTCCTTGCTTTTGGCTTTATTTATAGGGCATCTCTCTATCTACTCTCCCCTGTTTTTTCGTATCTTTTCTGAGGTCGTTTTTCATTCTGTCTACCATACTGCTAAAATCACCCAAGACAAAACCAAGACCTATTTGTTCGCTTCTTCCTTCTTGCCTCTTCCTTCTTCTTTCTCTCGTTTCTTCCTCCTCCTCTTTCTGTCTTTTCCCTTTCCCTTTGCTTTATGTTTGAAAGAACTTGGAAACTTAGACTATTCATTCAAAACATCGAAGTTCTCACATACTTTTTTATGATAAAATCAAAGAAATTCCATTCCCCTCTATTTTATTTGATCTGTCAGCCATGGCATGACAGCCAGGTGTCTAGCTGTCTCACCCCTTTGCCCTCTCCTTCACCTCTCCCAACGCCTGTTCATTACCAAAGCTCTCAGAGCTCCTGAATTCTCCCTCATCCTTTTGTGTATGTGTTCATCTATTTTTTACATAATAGATGAGAAGACATATAGTAACCACCTTTAACTTGCAATTATTTCCTTTCTTCTGAGACTGAATACATGTGTGACATTTTCAGACATTAGCTTTCCCTATTTCAGTCTCAAAAGATGTTTGCTTTTGTATAGTGGTCATGTAGTCCTTTTGTTTTGTTTGGGTTTGATTTAAAAAACAAAGATCAACAGATAAACATAACAATGAAACCAAGTTTCAAAACAAGTTAGTAGTACAGCTGCAATAGTTGATACATTACATATTGTCATCTCCCCAGTAGTTTCTCAGCGTGTAAGACATAGACATGATATCTTGTCCAAGCAATATTAGCACAAAACTTTCTTTTCAAGGAGCTAAAAGAAGTTAGCTATAAAATTACATTAACTACCTTGTGAATACATATTTTTTCCCTTTGTTTCTTTTCCCTTTCTTCCATCACAGTTTTTTCCTTTGGAACAGTTTCTACCCAGCTCACAATATCTACTGTACATTTTGGGTCCTATTTACTTGTTCAGTTATGAGTATGGTCTTGAGTTCTATGAGTATGGTCTTGAGTTGCATCCATTTACCTATAAAAGTCTCTGGTTACCCTTGCCAAGTCGTTCTCCATTGTCTATAAAGACCACATCTTTTTATGCATTCCTCAGTTGATGGGCATCTGGATTATTTCCAAGATTTAGCCATTACAAATTGGCTCTCATTAAAAATTAACTGATAACAAATACTGGCAGGACTCTGGGGGAAAAGAAGCCCTTCTCCATTGTTGGTGGGAGCGTAGACTGGTACAACCACTGTGGAAGTCAGTGTGGAGATTCCTCAAAAAACTAGGACTAGAGGTCCAGTTCAAACTAGCTATTCCTCATCTGGGAATTTTCCCAGAAGAATTAAAAACAGCAGACCCCAGCAATAGATGTGCACACAATTCTTCCTCATCCTGCCCTTCCCTATCGTCTCTCTGCTGGATTAGTACAACCCCTCTGGATATTGGGTACCACTGTCTCCTTCCTTGTTGTACTCCAACCCATTTCACATAGAAACCGGAACAGTATTACTAAAATGTAAATCGTTCAAATTGGTGCCATTCAAGTTCATTGTTGCCCTTAGAATAACCTTCAAAACATCGTAATTTGCAACACACTGTATAGTCCCCAGGTGGGTGGCCCAGTCAGGTTAACCCTCATGCAGCTCTTACATGACTTCATGTCTACGCGCAAAATCTTTCTTTTGCTAGGGAAGTTTGCAGGCCATGCTCTTCCCGGGATGCCATCTCTGATTGCCCTGCATGGAGCCTCAACTTCGCTAGGTCCTCCACCCTGGGCTCCCACAGCTTCCATTTCATCACATCCTTCGGCCTTCAGAGTTCTTATCCTTGTAATTGCTCAATATTTTGTTATCTTTTGAACAAGTTTATAGACACAATGACAGCAGAGGTCACATATGTCTTGCTGGCTATTACGTGCCTCATACCTCACAGAGGACTGGACACAAAACTCAAAGAAATTTCAATATCGAGTTAATTCCATATTTTAGTTGAATCCTTTTTGGGAATTCTACGGAAATCGTTACTACTCAGACAGGCCAATTAGCATTCAAGTTTGATAGAATGAATAATACAATCTCTTTTTACAGGGGTTAAACTCTTCCCCTACCCCAAAAGTCAGAATGCCAAGTTCCTACACATGTATCATTATCGATGATGCTCTGTGGCTTAGTCATCTTGGGCTATTATAAAAATTACAGTAGACTGGGCAGCCTAAACAATAAGCAATTATTTCTCAGAGTTCTTGAGTCTGTGAAGTCTGAGATTAGGCTGTCAGCAGACTCCATTCCTGGTGAGAGCTCTCTTCCTGGCTTGTAGAATGCTACTTCCTTGATGAGCATCTTACGGCCTTTGCTCTGTGCATGATCATGCAGAAAGAAAGGGAGGCAAGCTCTTGAGTCCCTTCTCACAGACCCTAGTCCCGCTGTGAGAGGGCCCTCATAGCCTCATAGAAGCCTAGTCATCTCCCAAAGGCCCCATCTCTGAGTGCCGTCGTGCTGGGGGTGAGTTTCAGCATGTGCACTGAAGGAAAGGAGGACTACAACTTAGGCCGTGGTAATTTGTGACAGCCCTCTAATGCCAAATCTGAGATTTTTGTCCTTTTCGTAACTGAACCTAATTAGATACACAATATTTTTAGGAAGATTTCTTGGGATTAATACTTCCTTGGGATGACCGCGCTGATCGACAGTTGCTAAAAGCTAAAGTCCTTGTTAATTTCAGAGATAGTAAATTCAATTGTTAAACGTGTCTTTAACAAGAAAAGAAATTTAGGGCAATTAAGAAGCAATGAAGTCTTTGCCAAAAACAGCAATTAATTTTTTAAAAGAAGAAAAGAAAAGGCAAATTAAAAAATGGCCTAGAAATATTATAACAGGTACAAGTACTATACTTTAGAATAGCTGATACCAAATATTTCAAAGAAGAGGTACATCAGTATTTTTCCGTATTATTTCCATTTCCTTACATACATGTTTCAGGATCTAATCAGTATAATGTATCTGCATGTGACAAATGACAGAATTTGTGCTCTATTTGCCAATCAACTCACAATAATTTTAAGCGGAAACACAAATTCAATGATCTTTTATAATACGTACTCAAGCTGACTGAAAGATGAATTCTGATGATTGCTGTTCTCCATGTGAACCAAACTTGGAAAAAATACCAGCAAGGTGGGAGAAGCAGAGCAGAGGTTTTAAAACTCACTGTCGTGGTGTTGCCCTTATGTGTATGGCTGAGTCCTAATGATAAAACACAAGGGAGAAGATTCAGATATAAACCTTTACAGCACTTCCAGAAAGGAGTCCCAAGATGTTAGGATGTCTGCAAGGTTACTTGTTCTGCTCTACCTTTGTGGTATTGTTTGCTTGTTTGTTTGTTTGCTTGCTTATTTGTTTGTTTGTGAGGCTGAGGCTAGAACACAGAATCCTGTGCATTTTATTCAAACACTCTACATTCAGCTACACCCAAATCCATTTTGTGATTACATCTGCTATCTGTCTGATTGAATCACCTGCCAAATTTCTGCATCTTGAGCATGGTCAAACCCAGCAGAGTGATGCTTGGGCTCTGCCTAAAACCCTATGCTTCCCAGTAACTTTTGTGTCTTGGTTTCTGTAAACATTACACCACTTTGGGAGAGACAGGGATGTCTGGATAAAATGAAAGTAGGAGAGATTTGGAGTGAGGAGAACGTGCAGAAGACAGAAGATAAGTGAGGAATGTTCCAACCTTCTTTTTCTATCCTTTCTCCCCTCATTCTTAAGCCCCCATTCTGTTTCATTGATGTACATTTTTGGCTGAGTTATATACTCCAAAATGCATATATTGAATCCCTACACCACAGTACCTCAGAATGTGACTTATTTGGAAATAGAG
>PVJX010029459.1:0-22925 GCA_004027295.1 Dolichotis patagonum
AATTAACATAAAATAGAATGACAGAACTAAGCAAAAGTCAGATATATTATTTAATTTAGTTAGGATGGCTTCATGTATACTTAATAAGCCCATCATATTGATTTAGATTAAAATAAGCAATAAGAAGGTATTAAAAGAAATATTTTTGAAAAAAATTGAAACTGAGTTCCAGGAGCTGAACATGCATGAGTTGAATCCCAGTGCACAGAGAAGCTTTGTAACATCACTTCCACCCAGTAAGATCACACCTAGAGTCCCAAATCACCAGAGATCATTGGGGAGGTCCCCTCAGGCCTAACTGGGCCATCTCCAGTAACCTCCAAGTGGCTAGCAGTTGCTTGCAGTCTGCCCCAGGAGGCAAAAGTGGGCCAGGTGATTCACAGCACATGGAGGAAGCTTTGGAACATTGCTCAAAACCAAGAAATATAGGAAAATGACAAAACAAAAGAGCAAAATGTGATCTCAAACTTCCAGCCCAACCCAAGCAAATTTAGGAGACATGGACACAGAAGAAAATGTAAGCCATACAACTGAAATTCCTGAAATGATAACAACCGAAGTAAAGAAACAACTCTGGGAAGCTACAAAAAAACTCAGATCAGAAATAATCTCCCAGGTAAAAGAAGAAATGATAAATGTAATGAAAGAAGTGCTGAACACATCTAAAGAAAACAGTTAAAAATTAGAGCAACAATGCAAAAAGACAGAAACTCTGAATGAACAATATAAGAAACAAACAGAATGCATGAAGTAGATTCAA
This sequence comes from Dolichotis patagonum, assembly GCA_004027295.1. NCBI lineage: Eukaryota > Metazoa > Chordata > Mammalia > Rodentia > Caviidae > Dolichotis > Dolichotis patagonum. The sequence goes on from PVJX010029459.1 coordinate 761, forward strand.
AGAGATATACAGGAAAAAAAATTCCATTGAAAGTTGGCAAAACCACCTCAACAAAAGTGAAGATAGAATTTCAGACCTTGATGCAAGATTGCAGCTAGTGAACAGGAAAGGAAAGATTTTGTAAAAATAAAGAGGAATCAGGAAATAATTCAAAAGCTGTAAGATGATGAAAGAAAAACAACATAAGATAGGTATAAACAAAAAAGAAAGTGACAATACAAATGACATCAAGATGCTATTTACAGAAGTAATAGCTGAAAATTTCCCAAACATGAGAATAGGAACTGAAATACAGATCAGTGAAGCATATATAACTCCAACTAACCATGACCAAAATAAAAGTACACACAGGCATATAATAATCACCATCCCAGAAATCCAACATAAGAACAGAATATTAAAATCTACTAGAGAGAAGAGACAGATCACCTATAAAGGAAAGCCTAACAGAATCATAGCAGACTTCTCAACAAAAACAATGAAGTCAAGAAGAGCATGGAGTGAAGTATTTCAGATCCTAAAGGAAAACAAATTCAAACCCAGAGTGATGTACCCTGAAAAACTGTCCTTCAAAATGGGTGGAGAAATAAGATACTTCCACAGCAAAGAACAGCTGAAGAAATTCATGAACACCAAACCAACCCTGCAAAGATTACTGAAAGACATTCTAGATAAATATAGGAAAAAAACACTAAGCAAGGCAAACAATTAAATAGAGGGGAAAGGTAAAGAATCAACAGCAGAAAGATAACATGCCAAAAGTAAACCAATATATATCAGTTATAACCACTAAGGTAAATGACCTAAATTCACCAATTAAAAGAAACAGATTGGCAGAATGGATCAAGAAACAGCATCCAACCATATTCTGCATACAGGAAATCCATCTAATGCAAAAGGAAACTCATAGACTGAAAATCAAAGAATGGAAAACAATACTCCATGCAACAGGATCCCTGCAAAAAGCAGGGGTAGCTATTCTGTTTGCAGTCAATGTGAACTTCAAACCAAGAATGATCCAAAGAGATAAAGAAGGTTACTACATACTAGTTAGGGGAAAACTTCAAGAGGAAGAGATAACAATCTTAAATATATATGCACCAAATTCCAGAGCACCCAGCTATGCAAAACAAATATTAAAAGAAATGAAAAATCAAATAGGCAATGACACAATTATAACAGGAGACATCAACACGCCATTGACACAAAGGGACATATCAACCAGACAGAAAATCAGCAAAGAAGTAACAGAACTGAATCACACCTGTGAACAAATGGAGTTGGTAGATGTATACAGAGTGTTCCACCCAACAACATCATAATATACATTTTTCTCAGCAGCAAATGGAAATTCTCTAAAATAGACCATATACTAGCCCACAAAACATGCTTAAGTAAATGTAAAAGAATTGAAATTATCCCATGCATGTTATCAGATCACAGCACCATGAAAATAGAAATTAATGACAAAAGAAACTGCAAAAGCCCCACAAACACATGGAAATTGAATAATACACTCCTGAGCAATCAGGGGGTCACAGAGGAAATTAAAGAAAAAAATAAACAGTATTTCAGGCAAACTAAAATACAAATATATCTTACTGGAACCTATGGGATGCAATGAAAGCAGTTCTCAGAATTTGGTGAATTCCCAAATCAGGAAAACAGAATGAATGTAAATAAACAACCTGATGCTACACCTCAAACATCTAGAAAAAGAAGAGCAAATCAAGCCAAAAGTACAGAGGAAATTATGATGGTCAGAGCAGAAATCAACGCAATAGAGACTAAGAAAACAATATAAAGAATCAATGAATCAAAAAGTTGATTCTTTGAAAAAATAAATAAAATTGATAAGTGCCTAGCCAACCTTATTTAAAAAAGGAAAGAAAAAACTCAAATTCATGCAATAAGGAAAGAAAAGGGTGAAATCACTGCAGACCTTGTGGAAAATACAGAAGATCATCAATACTTATTTCAAAAACCTCTTCTTTCATAGGCCTGGTAACACAGAAGAAATGTACAGATTCCTAAAACATATGAATTACCAAAGCTGGGTCAAGAAGATGTAAACCTGCTAAATAACCCAAATTCAATTAATGAAATTGAAAATGCAATTAAATCCTTACCAACAAAGAAAAGCCCAGGTCCAGACAAATTCACTGAGGAATTCAACAAGAAATTCAAAGAAGAATAAATACTGAAACTCCTGAAACTCTTCAGTGAAATTGAAAGGGAAACAGTTCTCCCTAACTCATTCCTGGAAGCAAATATTACTCTAATACCAAAACCTGAGAAAGACCCAACCAAGAAAGAAAACTACAGGCCAACTTCCCTAATGAACATAGATGCAAAAACTCTCAATAGAATATTGGAAAACAGAACAAGGCAAATAATCAAGATTATTCACCATGACCAAGTGGGATTCATCCCAGGAGTGCAGGGATGGTTCAATATATGCAAATCAATAAATACAATCCACTATATCAATAGAGCCAAAAAAAGAACCACATGATCATTTCTATACATGCAGAAAAAGCTTTTGATAAGGTCCAACACTTATTCATGATAAGAACCTTACAGAAAATTGGAATAAATTATCTTTACCTCAATATATTAAAATCTATCTATGACAAACCAACAGCCAGCATCATATTAAATGGGCAAAAACTGAAAGACTTTACCCTAAAATCAAGAATAAGACAAGGATTTCCATTATCACCACTCCTATTCAATAGAGTGCTGGAAATACTAGCCAGAGCAATTAGACAAGAGAGAGAAATAAAAAGAATATGGATAGGAAAATAAGTTGAATTATCATTATTTGCAGATGGCATGATACTCTACATAAAAGACCCCCAAAACTCCATTGAAAGACTCCTAGGTATAATAAATAAACTCAGTAATGTAGCTGGATACAAAGTCAACACTCAAAATTCAGTAGCATCCCTATACACTAACAAAATCACTGACAGAGAAATAAGAGAAACCACACGCTTCACAATACCATCCAAAAAAATGAAATGCTTAGGAATCAATCTGAGAAAAGAATTAAAAAGATCTATTTGGGGAAAATTGTAATTCCCTGAATAAGAAATTGAAGAGGACCTCATAAAATGAAAAGACATCCTTTGTTCATGGATAAGAAGAAGAAACATTGTGAATATGGTCATTTTCCAAAAATTCGTATACAGAATTAATGAAATCCCCATCAAAATACCACTAGCGTACCTCACAGATCTTGAGAAATTACTCCTAAGATTTGTCTAGAACCAAAAGAGACCTAGAATAGTAAAGGCAATTCTAAGCAACAAAGGCAAGGCAGGAGGCATCACAATCCCTGACTTGAAGTTATACTACAAAGCTACTGTAATAAAATCAGCATGGCTCTAGAATACAGACCTGAAGATCAATGGAATAGATTAGAAGATACAACTACAACTACAAACACACTCAGCCACCTTATCTTTGATAAAGGGCCAAGCATGTCCACTGGAAGAAAGATAAGTCTCTTTAATAAATGGTGCTAGAAAAATTGGCTTTCCACATGCCAAAAACTAAAACTAGACCCATGCCTATCACCATACACTAAAGTCTAAATGGAGCAAAGATCGAAATATTAAAACAGAAACATTAAATCTGTTGGAAAACAAAGTAGGTAGAAATCTTGAAGACATAAGTGCTGGTAGAGAATTCATGAACAAAATCAAACCACATGCAAAATACTTCACAGAATCAATAACTGGGATTGCATCCTATTAAAGAGTTTTTGCATGTCAAAAGAAATCTTCAGCACAGTGAAAAGAAGACCCAAAAATTGGGACAAAATCTTAGTGAACTGTCCCTCAGATAAAAGACTTCTCTCTAGAACATATAAAGAATTAAAAAAAAATCAGATTCCCAAAATTCAAAGACCCATTCCAAAAATGGGAAGCTGAGATGAATACACAGTACTCAGATGAAGAAATACAAATGACAAGTAAATACATGAAAAAATGTTCAGCATCATTGTGATTAAAGAAATTTAAATTAAAACCACACTGAGATTCCATCTCAGAATGGTCAGGATAAAGAAGAGAGGCTGTGGTGAAAAAGGAACTCTTCTACACTGCTGGTGGGAATGCAGACTTGTGCAACCACTGTGGAGGTCAGTTTGGAGATTCTTGCAAAAGCTGAGATTGGAAAATATTTGGCCCAGCTATTCGACTTCTGGGCATATTCCCAGAAGAACTGAAAACATCATACCACAGTGTATATGTGCACCCATGTTTATAGCAGCACAATTTGTAATAGCCAGATCTTGGAAACAACCTAAATGCCCATCCACTGAGGAACAGATAAAAAAGATGTGGTATTTTTATACAATGGAGTACTGCTCAGCTATAAAGAATGATCACATTGATAAATTTATAAATAAATGGATGCAACTCTAGACCATATTCATAAGTGAAATAAATCAAATTCATATGTGTAAATACCATATGGCCTCCCTAGGGTTAGAAATGATGAGTACATAAGATACAAAAAACTCGATAAATACAGTGAAAGGATAAGAATCTGCTTAAAGGGGAAAAATAATATCTCAGGGAAAATGAGGGAAACAAAAGGAAGGGGAAAATATCTAAAATTATATAAACACTTAGGATAGCTAAGATGATTGTGCTACAAATTCTATAAGTTCTTGGAACAAAATAGTTAACATTCATAGGATTGGAACAACTGTGCATATTATTGTATGGCGATCTGAGGAACTCTTGAAGATCATCATGTAAAATAACCCCAGTTATACTTCTACCATATTATTTTGAGGGCCTATATTGTCAGTGTTTTGGGCTCTTTGCTATTGTTTCGTGTTTTGGGCTTTTTTGTTTCATGTTTTTCTAGGAATTTGTTTGATTTTGTTTTGTTTTGTTATTCCCTCTAATACAGAAAGGTTAGGTATGCATGTAGAGACTCATGTATGTGTAGAACTTCTCCTAAACAGTTTATGGGAAATGATTATATAATGCATGATGAAATAAACAGTTACTCTGAAGAAAAAGAGACACTATGGTACCCAGTGCTAATTCCATAGTATCAGGCTGTGAAATGCAGCAATGCTATTATTCTTTGTTCACAGTAATTTTACTGATTTTTATTGTTTAATCTCAACATACATGAAGGTATGGATAGCTATGTGGAAAAGAACTAGAGACCTTATGGGAGCCATTGTTGCCTTTCTTATTTTCTGGTTTTGAAGACCTAAAATGCCTTCATCATCCTGTTCTGATCAGTTCTATACTATTTTTTTGTGTATGAATTCATTGTGCATGAAGATATCGACAACTATGTAGAAGAAAACAAGAGACAATATGATAGTGATGATCTGTTGTCTTGCTTTAAAATCTGTGTCTCTTACATTGTTTTCTTCTGATCAGCTTTGTTCTGTTATGTTTAGTTTTACTCTCTTTAAAAATAAATTTTAAAAAAATTGAAATACTGACCAATGACATACTGTTCAAGCAAAAATAAATAAAGAATTAAGCTATAAGCATTAGATGAGATAAAAATTAAAGCAAACATAGTTATACAAAAGAAGTATGCTTTCTAACAATGTATCAATGAGGATCTCAGTGTCATCAAATTTTGTACCTAACATCATAGCATTGATAAAAATTGTAGAAAATTTCCAAATTAGTCTATAAAAACAATATTGTCAGAGCTATCTTATTAAAGCTTAAGAGAGACAAACAAGACAGAAAAAACTAAGTAAGGAGAAATCATCTAAATGATAAACAAGATATAATTAATTCTGTAGCAAAGAATAGCAAGTACATGTTCTTTAGAAATGCGCTTGGCATATTTACATGTCCTAATTGTGTGTCTGTTTATGACTAATGCTCCAAAATTTACTGGAAAATAATTCAAATTTAAAGATCATATTTCTGATTCCAATAAAATCAAAATAGGACTGTTATACTCAGTTCAGAAACCCCTAAAATTTAAATTACCGATAGGACAAAAAGAAAAGTGAGACCAGAACTACTGAATGTCTAGAAAAATAATAGTAATTGAAATGTCACATCGAAAGACTCACATAATAAAGCTTATATTTAGTGAAAGTATAATTCATAGCTCTAAACATAGTACTGTGGAAAAAACATGAAAATGAGTTATTCATGTAAAAAGGATAGAAAATTAAAAGCAAAATAAATGTAAAGAAAAAAATGTGAGAATTAGTAAATAAGACCAAATTTAATTACTTTGAAAGCAGAAACTATAGAATTAATAATGACAATGAAAGATTGTTACTTGTTAAAAACTAGACTATAAATTAACTATGTAATTGAAAAAGATATATTTGTGCTAAGATGGAGTTAGTGATTGGAAAAATACACAAATGACACTAAAACCAGACAATTAGGAAAAAAATAGAAAAAAATCAGACATTAACTTCTTTAAATAATGATATAAAAACTCCTTTAGTCTATTTTTCCTGAACTAGACCAAATCTTTACATAAATTAATAGGCTAACACAGTATAAGCAAGTACAACTTTTTTTTTTTTGGAAAGAATCTCTTACTCACATTGAAATACCACACTACTATTATTTGACATTTTAAAACAAAAGAAACAGTGCAGTTATCTGAATTAATAAACCAATCAATTTTAAAACAAATCAATTATATATCCACATTTTATATTTAAAATACTAAATAAAATATTAAGTCAATAGATAACTTCATTAACCCTATATCAATCAAAAATCACTGACTTTGAAGGGAAAGAATTTCATTAAAATCAAGGACAAAGCAAGAAGAAACTGTGTTGACTATTTTTTAACACTTCTCTGGGTATGTATAGCCATTACATTTCAAGAAAAGAAGGTAAAATATACAAAAAAGGGACAAGGAGAATTATTATCAACACATGAAAAGACATATCATTAAAGGATCACATAAATTATTAGAAATAATTTCTAAAACAATTGATTAGAGTGATTAATAAAATTTAATAACATTTATAATCATACTATAATAATAGTATAATTACTATACTATTTAATGGAAAAACATTTAAATTATAAATGTGATAATAATGATTAATTTTCTAACACTAACAAGGTATGTACAGGATCTATATGAGAAACAATACTGTGAATCTCTGCTGATGATGGTAAAGATTTCAATAGGTAAAAAGACTTTCCTAGTTGGTTTATAAGATGGAATAAGTATATATATATAGATATAGATATAGATATAGATATAGATATAGATATAGATATACATGTATATTTTTATATCTGTATCTGTCTAATAATTCATATATATTCATATACCTATATATAATAATTCATATATATTCTATGTAATTCTAGCAAATATATTGCTATAATGTTTCATTTAGAAATTTCAAAATACGACCCCAAAATTTTATCTAGAAAATAAATATGAAGAAATTTCCAGAAACATTTTTGAAGAAGACTAACCAAAGGACTATAAAATATTGGTAGTGAAAGCTACATGTTACTGTGTCAACAAGAGGCTAAGAAATCAGAAGAATGAAAATTTTACAGAAATCAGCCTGAACATACACTGGAAGGAGTATGTCAATATGTGTTCTGAACAACAGGCCAGGTATAGGCGGCCATTTCTAATAGGTAGAGCAGTGAAAGTGAAATCATCATCTTATTTTTCACATCAAAATAAGTACTATAGAGTTCAAAAATTTTAGATGTATGGGACAGTAGATATAGTGAAAAAATGAAGGTGAATACAGATACAATAGAGTAATATACTGTATATCTTGAAAAGCTAGAAGCAAAAATATTGGTTGATTTTGCAATAAATAAATATATAAGGAGATTACTATGTTGATCATGATGGAAATATTGTACAATGTATACATGTATCAAAATATTGTATGATATTCCATTAGTATTTCCAATAGCTATATTATAGTTACTGAGAGTGTGGCTTAGTAGAATGCTTGGTTTACATACACAATTGCATGCAAACCCCTAGGTTCCATCACCAGCACCACAAATAAATAACGCAATATTTATCTGTATCAATGAATCATGTGGTACTACACATAGATGCACACTTTTATTGTTTTTATATATTAGCTTAAGCAAATTTTAAAAAGTTATATGGTATATGCACATATCAAAACTACATGCTACTCCTTAAATGTGTATAACTTTTATGCTTTATGTATTATTTGAAAGTAAATTTAATTTAAATCAAAAATCCTCAAGACAGTAAAGCCTTTTTAAACTTTACATTTTATAATAACCCAAAGTACTAAGGCATAGACAAATTATTAAGCACATGCATTGGATGAGACTGGGTATGATAAAAGTACATGATACAATTGTATGAAATGTAATAATAAAACAATAAAACCAAATTACAACTTAAAAATACTTTTGCACAATGGCAAAGTAAAACATTAGAATTTAATATGCAAGGAAAAACAGCTGTAGGTTTTAAAAAGCAATGAACTTTCATCAATCAGAAACAAATAATGTATTGCCCAATATGAATTGGGACATCAAAATGTGGTTCTTAAAAAATTCACCCATGCAGAGACACAGAGAAATAACAGGCAAAAAACTGGCAATCTTTCCTATAATTAGAAAAACAAATGAAAATAACAACTAGATACCATTTTTACTTATCATTTTGCAAAATCTAAAAATGTATATATGGGAAAGCCATTATTTTCCATACTCCTGATAAATACATATACTCATTTTGGTTGCTTTAATAATGATAAAAATCTGCACTGATTATTGTACCCAGCAATTTAATGCTTGAGAATTATCCTATAAATAGTTTTGGTCACATACATGTGAGAATATTCTCTAAATTTCAAAAAAGGACCAATTCATTAAGATATATAACTGCAATGGGTTGCTATACATGAATTCCAAAGAAAGAATTTTCTTATGCACAATTATAGAAGGATAATTAAATCCCATCTTAGGAGCCATAACAAAAGAAATGTACGGAAAAGTATATAGCATGACACCACCTTTTAAAAAATAAATTTAATAAAGCCTATATAAATGTATATGCCAACTTCTGTTCTTGACATTTGTGAGAATTTTTCAAGTGCATTGCAGGGATTACAATAGTGTTCTTTGGAATGTGGACCATAAGGCTGTCCTTGCAGTGAGATCTACTTTCATTATTTTAGGATTAAACTATTGACATTTTTATCAAGTATATACATTTCCTTTACAAGTTTGAAAGAGCAGCATGGTAATATTATTATTTCTATAGCCTTTATAGTCTATCTAAATCAATTTATAAAATATTTAAAATGTAATTTATTGGAAAAAATGTAATGAATAATAAAACATTACACCATGGTTAAAAGATTAGTCCATGGAAGAAGTAGACTTAATTGGAGTTGTCCATCTCTAAGAGGCATGTGATCTGTATTCATCAACTGATCGAGTTACCATGCTCTAGGCATTTAACTTACCTTCCCTAAGCTTCAATTTCATATTAAGTTAAGGGTAATAACAATAATAATAGCAATAGTGATAATTACATTAATACCTTCCTCATAAAAGCAGTCCAAGGATTAAATAAGAAAATGGCCATAAAGTTTTATCACAGTTCCTGACACAGTAATTACTTAAGAAATAATAGCTAGGATCAAGGTGTAGAAAGAAAAAATTCACCAGTCATATTACTCCAGGAGTACCTACTAAGATATTTCACAGGGACGGAGGAAGAGGGGGAGAGAGAGAGAGAGAGAGAGAGAGAGAGAGAGAGAGAGAGAGAGAGAGAGAGAAGAGACAGCGAGAGAGGCAGAGAGAGATGAGACAGGGAGAAAATAGAAAGAGACAGAAAGACAGAGAAAGACAATGCGAAAACACACTCTGAAAATATTTTCTTAGCAGAAAGTAGGATTCATGTTGTCTGAAAGCTTGCCTTTACTTATGAGTGATACACTGCCAGTACTTTTCCCCATTGTCCGAGGGTTCTTACTCAGTGAAACAGCATGTTAAACTGTTGGCCACCTACTCCTTATCCATTTGAAGACTTTGTTTCTCATCACACTTCTGTGCACTTACACTCTCCTTTCACCTTGGACAGTGGGCTGAAGGTCTCCAGCACTGGTTCCAGAAGGTTGTGGAGGAAAACATGGCACAAAAATTACAAACACACATATCCCGGATCAGACCAACCTGTGTTCTCATCTTAGTTGCAATCCCCTACTGACATGTGAGTGTAGGAAATTTGCTTGGATTTATTTGATAAGAAAATTTACTTTTGATGAAAGAAACTTCCTTTGTTTAGATACCTAAGTAATTGTTGGGTTTATCTGTGCAGGCACAGCAATAATTAATGAAAAGTACTGTCCTCTCCGTGTAGTCATAATTATCTAACTATGTGCTCACTCAGAACTGCGATGGCCTCTTTCTCATCTGGACCTTCTTTTTAATATGCACTGTAAGCTCCTTAGTTACTCTTACTTGGACTCTTACAACAATCTGCTAACTGCTCTCCAAATCTCCACCTGACCCCTCCTCTTCTGCTTTCTTTCAGATTCACCCTTCTAAACATTTTTCTGACCGTGAGCCTCTGCTGTTCTTCAGTGATTGCACATGACCCAGGACTCGACAGTCTTTGCTTCCCAACCCTTGGCGGCCCATTTTTTCTGTTTCGCTCTGCTCCAGCATTCTGCAGACATTTCTTGTCCTGTCATTTGTGCTCAAATTGCTACCTATTCTCCAAATGTTGTGCTCTGACAGCTCTTCATTTGTTGTCAAATTTCTAGCACTCTCGTGAAGCTTTCTTGAATGCCAGAGAAACATTTGCAGGACATACTTGGGGTTTTTCTCACATATTTAGATTATGTTCTTCCTTTTGAAATAACCCCTTTCTTCCAGTATATTGGGAGCCTCCTGTGAATAACATCTTTCATGTTTATCTGTATATCTCCATCATCTGGAGCCATGGTTGGAGCACAAGGGAAATTATTTAAAAGAATGCTTATTTAGAGAAAATAAGTGAATAAGTTGCTCTTATGTGTAATTTCACTTGTACCTCACCGCCAACACTGTGATGCTGGAATGCAGATTCACAATGATGCTAGGACTGTGCTTTCCTCTGGAAGGTGTGACAGCAATAATATCAACTATTTAAAAATTTTTATGTCATTAGTACCTGTTTGTAGTACAGGAAATTTGCACCCATCTTAGGTGCATGTGCTTAGCATATATTGATCACTTTTAATTCCCTCCTGTCCCCACTTAACTCCTTGAATTCACTGCAGTCCTCCTGCTTCAGCCTCCTGGCATGCTGGGATTACAGGTGTGTGCCACCATGTCTAGCTGCCCATTCCCCATTTCCATTGTCATTATTGATATTATTAATTTATGCTTTTCTTCACTGTACTTGGTGCTTGTACATGATACATCTTACATCTTACCTTTCTTTTCCCTCCATTCCTACCCTCATCCTCAGTCTTCTATATCCTTTCCCATTTACAAAAGATCTATCTCCCTGTTTCCCTCTATCAATCCTTCATTTTGTTTTTTATGTGATTTAAATCAGGCACACAAATTTGAATACTTATGATCTCTCTCATTTAAGTAAGCCAAAATGCAAATAAATGTCTACCGTTTTTGAAAACCATTTATGTTGGCACTGTATTAGGCACTGTATGTGTATGCTCACATTTCATCTTAACATGCCAGCAGTGCCCATTCCATTATTTCCATTTTATAGATGAGAAAAGTAGGATTCAGAGATTTTTTCTTCTTGAACTGGGAATTGAACTCAGGTCATACTGAGCTACATTGCTAATGTTTGTTTGTCTTTTTATTATTTTTACACCGGTTTTCACTGAGTCTTTAAGTTGTCTAGACTGGGCTCATACTTGGTATCCCGTCTTAGCATGATAAATGTCCGCCACCACACCAGGTCTACTTCTTTTTATTATTATTATTATTATTATTATTATTATCATTATGCCCATTTTAAGACACAATGTTCAAGATATTCAATATTTTTCTCGAGGCCATTTACTAACTGAAGAAACATAAATTGAAACACATCTTTCTGGCTCTAAAACTCCAATGGCAGTGCACAGTGGTCTTCAAAGACTTCCATAAACTATGCTGTTTCAGTGAATTATATAATTCTAATGTGTTAGGCTTGTTTACAAGGTTCATGCAGAAGCAAGTTAAGAGATGTTGTTTAAAAGAATTAGTTTCTTGGGGTGAAGTTGGGAGTGGCATGCCCCATAATGCAGCTGGACTTCTGCCCTGCAGGCACTGGAGAAAGTCTTAAACTCTAATAGAAGATGGGCCAGCACAGACATACTTACTGGGAAGCTGTTTTAGAAGTGCTCACCACAGGAGATGGGGGCTAAGGCATTGTTGATAGACAGCAAAGGGCTGAGTCAAAGCGATATTCAGTAGGATGTCAGTTTAATAAGTTTGGCAATAGACTCCTGAGTAAACTTTGCAACAGTGTGAAGTTCATTGTGGCCTCCAATGTTACTGTTCAAACCAAAGTGAAATTTGTGGTTACTATTGCCCATAGGCCTAAAATTTATTCTGTCACCATTAGTGGAGATAGGAGGCCCTTCAGTAAGAAAAATTATCATTTTACTTCACAATATTATTACACCAGTTTACGAGATGCCGAGGTACAGCACTTGTGTGGGTGTACCAGAGCATGTGTCCTCTTTGTGAAGGGATCAATAGCTATTCCACTAGCAACGGCTACAAAGCACCTTTTAAAACTAATAATTGTGGAAGGGCTGCATCCTTCATAATAAAAATCTTTAAAACCTTTATAAAATCTCTCTATAAAGCCACTTTCCTAGGGAGACCTATAATTATTGAAAGGCAAAATGAGAACATCAGCCCACTTCACATAAACATGGATGGTACGAGTCTCAGCCCAGAAAGATGAGCGCAGGGAAATAAAATCCAAATGAGAAAATGAGCCAGGATCAATTTTTCTTACCAATGTATTGTATTGTATACAAATGATAAAACATAAACAACCTCTGATTTCCCACCAGACTTTGCTGATTTTTTTTCTCTGTCTCTTCTTAAAAGCACTGTGGTCAACACTGAATTGTAAATCCCGTCCTTCCAATACTCTGTGAGTTCATGGGCTCTGTTGCAGTTAAGTCTATTTTCACGTGACTTTTGCTTCTTTTTTCTCGAATTTTAAATTCAGGCATTTAGCTGGGATTACAAACTTCTCCTTTGCTTTGTTATTTTAAAAATATTAATGAAGAGGCAATAGTCACTCTTTGATGTCTTCTCAAGATACTGGAATAGTCATTGTTCAATCATGGTTCAAAGAAAATCTGGTTTAACTCTCATTAATGCCAACTTCCCTTCCTGCTTTTTGCAAACTTTCCAAGGATCCTCTTCCAACAAAGTCTCACATGGCTTGGACAAATCTCCTTATCCTGCACAGAAAAAAGAAGAAAGAAAAGCAAAAGTTCAGAAAACTAAGACCTGGTGGCCTTGGCAATTTAATCATCTTGGACTCAGTTTCCTTATCCCTAAAATGAGGTATTGGAAGACAGCTCCAAGAACAGTTTTAATTTCTTTTGGCAGGTCAATCAATAGTGAGTGCCACTCATATTTCTTGGCTTCTCAAGTGGAATACAGGTGCAGGATTCAAGGGCAACAGATTTGATTAGCAATGTCTACCAAGAATCTAAGATATATATACATAGTTTAAGTGTCAATTTTGTGATGTCACAGGATATGGTGCTTTTAGTTTATGTATCACTAAGTTTTTGTGATTGAAATAAGTTTAAAAAAGTATATTATGGGCAAAGGGTGTGATTAAAGTATTTATAGGAATATGAACTTAATATTCTAAGGAACATAAATGGACAGAGATGAAAAGTAAGAAAAAATCCAGAGGTAACTTATTGATCATGTGACCAGAAAACCAAAGGCATTGAAGTAATGAGAAGTACATGTAGGTGAGTAAACTGGTTGGCAATTGAGGAAAGAAAAACCTTTCATTAAAATGAAAGAGAGCTGTGAAGAAAGGACTGCCAACATCAACACCCAGCAGTGTGTGGAAGCGGCTGGAGACATTTTTAATTGACATAACTGGAAGACAATTCTCCCAGTATTTAACTGCATATAGGGGAGGAGGCTGATGAGAATTCTACAATGCACAAGATCACATTTTACTGTAAATAATTAACCTGCCACAAGCATCCATATTTATGAAGGTTTTAGAAATTCTGTATTACATCAATGAGTGAAAAACCTAATTAATTCTTTATGTAATGTAGATACTAGTTCTCTATCTGAAAAGTAGTTGTCAACAATTCTTTCCTCTCCTATAGGTTGTTTCTTCACTCTCTTGGTTGTTTCCTTTGTTTCTTCCACTCTTTTATTTTATTTTAAAGAAAAACAAAACAAAACAATAAAAATGATGATACAGAATTTGAAAGCAAAATAATAGGAGATTAACAATGGTTAATACGTTGCTATTGCATATTGTCATATTCCCAACATATTGTCATATTCAAAGTAGTTGCTCATATTAAAAGACATAGCCATGAAAAACTGATCAAACAATGAAAGCACAAACCATTCCTTTTCTCTTTTTGATGAACTAACAGAGATTACTAGCATAATTATCTGATATATATGTATATATATATATATGTATGTATAATCTTTTCCCTTCTTTCCTTTCTCCTTTCCCCATCTCAGTTTTTCTTTCCTTCCAAGCAGTCACCCCTCACCTCACTCTCACAGTATCTATTGTAAATTTTTATATTATTAGTACATGTTTGCAGTATATAATGATTACATTTATTATGAGGAGTACATATACATAAGCATATCATAATTATTTTGTTCCCAACCCCTTCTTCCTTCCTCTAACCAGGTCTTCTTCCCTTTTCAATTTGTAAAAGCTCTTTCCACTTTTTTCTTCCCTTTACCTTTCCTTCTTTGTTGTACAGAAACTTCATAATATCATATAATCCCATTTATTGATTCCTGATATTATTTTGTGTTCAATTGGGTTTCTATCCAGAACATCTTTGTCTTTGCCTACATCTTCAGGTGATTTATATAATTTATCTTCCAGAAGATTCAGTTTTTCTATTTTTTTATCCAGGTCTTCCAGGATAAAAATAAAATCCACTTTGATTTTATTTTACTACAGGTTAAGAAATATGTATCAAAATTCATTCCTTGGCACATGAATAACTCATTTTCCCAACACCATTTGTTAAAGAGGCTATCTTTTCTCCAATGTATACAATCAGTATGGAAAGCCTTGTGAAATTCCCCAAAAAACTAAAAAAAGAAGTTCCTTATTACCCAGGTATTTCTCTTTTGAGTATTGTCTTGAAATAGTTAAAGTCATCATATTACTGTGATGCATGCCTATTCATGTTTATAAGAGCACAATTCACAACACCTAAATGTTGAAAGTGGCCCATATAAAAGTGGCCTATAAACAGGTAAGTAGAGTAATAACTCTACAATTATAATCTTTGGACTATCTTAGTTCATTTGTGCATCTATGAAAAAAAATACAGTACTAGTCTGGTTAATAGTTACAGAGTTTGAAGATTCCAAGTCATGGTTCCAGCAGATCCAAAGTTTGATAACTGCTTGTTGTAGTTAGGTGTTGCAAGGAGAACAACTACATACAGGACACAGAATTCATAATATTATTTTATGATGGTCACCCAGAGTTAAATACAAGAAAGTGCAGGAAATCTGTCCACAACATTAAAGATCCAGAAAATCTAGTTGAGGGCTTGGATCCCACAGTAATGTCCTGCATGAGTCCATCTGAAGACCTAGAGCTCATGACAGTGCCTCCTATGAATCCTACTGAAGGCCTGGAGCACAAAACAATGACTTACGCAAGTCTGTTTTATGGAAAGGCAAAAGTACCACAGCCATCCTCTGTGACAAAGAGGTCCCAAGCTCCTCCAACGATGAGAGCAGCTGAGTACATGTCAGGAAGCCAGCATGACAAGCTTCTTCTGGAGATTAAACAGCACACTGCTTCCCTTCTGGAGCCAGAAAATGATGCTCATAGTAAGGTCGAAAGCTCTTCCAAAGCGAACCACAGCTATCCTCTGCCAGGAAGTCCCGAGCTCCTCCGATGATAACAGCAGAGTTCATATCAGGGGAGCCAGTGTGACACGCTCCTCCTGGAGAACCAACTGCTCCAAATAACAACAAAACTTGTGAGAACCTCCAGTGCTACACTTTGTCTCCATGTCTCCTTTTTTGCTGGCAGCTTTCCTCAGGTGGGCCAGCTGCACTCAGCACCATGCTGATTTCATACAGCTGCTATTAAATTGACCAGCAGATTTTCATTCAAAACACTGCCACTTTCTGGTTTGAAGATGCCTCAGGATTGTGTCCTTATGTAGTAGAAGAGCGAAGGATAACAAGGGATGAATTCATCGCTCAACTGCTTTTCTGAGAGTGCCTGTCTTATCCATGTGAGTGAAGTATTCCTAGCCGAACCAGCTCCCAGATGCCTCACCTCAAATATCATCACCATGTGGTTCAGGTTTGACTATATGAATTCTGGAGGGACATACGCGTTTAAATCATAGCAACTGCTGTGTACTCTTCCCCAGTATAGTCAGAAGATCAGCATTTTCTAGTGTCTGTATTCTATCTTTTAGGTTCCTTGTATCACAAATATGTGTTTTCACAAGAATTCGTACTCTGTTGAAGTAAATGTGAAGATGTAAGGAAAAATATAATAAATGCATTATAAGAATAAAATCCTCTGAGATCTCACAGAGACCAATAAGAATAGGAATTGCATAACAGAATGAGTTTAATTTGAGCATAAAGGCACCCTAGGAGACTATAGGGGAATAGCAAGTTTGAGCCCAGCCTGGGCAACTTAACTCAGCAAGATGAGGTCTGAAAAAAGCAGTAAAGGCTGGAGTTATAGCTCTGTATAAGGGCCCTCGGTTTAACTGCTGGGGCTCAACAAGTAGGATTTTGATAGAGAGTCGCAAGTCAAGGTATGATAACATTAAGATACCAGTAATAGCGGGATGAAGTCCAGTTGTTTAATCTAATCTACAGTAATACTTTCCAATAAAATGTAATGAGTCACAAATGAAACCAAGTAAGTACATTAATTTTTCAAATAGTTCTTGTCAGGAAAGTAAAAACGATATCAGTGAAATGAGTTTTAACAGGATAGTTAACTCACCATATCCAAAATACTAATATTTCCCCATGTACTACATATAAAATATGAATAAAAATTTTTACTGAATTTTTACATTCTAAGTTGCTGAATTCTGGAGTACATCTTACACTCACAACACAGTGCAGTCTTGACTAGCCATCTTTCAAATGCTCATAATTCCCGATGTGCATGTTTGTGTATAATTGAACACTGGAGGATTAGAGACCAGGTAGGCTTGACAAACTAGACTCTGTTCTTGAAATCATCCACCTTGCCCAGGAGGCAATCAGAGTATCCAATCCCATTTGTTGGAGAGAATGATTTCAATAAATCCTTCCATGGTTTATGAAGTTTCAAAGACAAGATTTTCTGCTGTGATGTGGAATGAATGATTTTTTCATGGAAGAAAGTCTCATCAAACGTCTTGCATGCCACTCTGATACTTGAGTGTATGGCCCTGCCTACCTTTCTGTTTCCTCAGCTATGTAGGTTGTGTCACAGCAAAGGATCAACATCACCTGAGGAAGGTCTTCGCATCCTCAGAATTCCCACAGCAACATCACCATCTTGCAGTTGGGTCCCACATCCTAGACTTCTGGAGTAGTTCAGAAGTTTGATTTCAATGGCTTTTTAAAAGTTTGGCTTCCCGAAAAATTAAACCAATGCCCTTTCTTTGGTTCATTCTTTCTGATCCCAGTGTTTATTCAAACACTCTTGTTATGTAAATTCTCTGAAATTCCTTTTGTTCAGATGATTTCAATGACGTTTAAACTGACTTTCTGAACTTAGGCTTGCTTCCCTCAATTTTCCCCACTGCTACTTGATTATGCTTCCCAAAAGGAGTTGCTACACATTCTTCCTCAAAAAATATTCTGTCCTTCATGCTCCACTCTTACATGTGAGCTGGAAGTGGGCTATATGAATAGACAGATGAAAAGGTACAAATGGCAAATAAATATATGAAAAAACATTCAACATTGCTGGTCACTTGAGATATATAACATGAAATAATGCTGAGATTCCATCTCACTGCAGAAAGAATGGTTGTTATAAAAAATCAACAAATAACAAATACTGGAGGGGCCATGGGGGGAAAGGGACCCTTCTCCACTGTGGATGGGAGTATTGCAATCATTGGGAAATCACTGTAGATGGGACTGGTGCAACCATTTTGGAAATCAGTGTAGAGATTGTTCAAAAACCAAAAAAACTAGAACTAGAGGTCCCATTTGACCCAATTATTCCCCTTCTTAGTATCGTCTTAAAAGAATTAAAAGCATCTTACCACAGTGATATATGTACACCCCTGTTTTTGGCAGCATAGTTTGTAATAGCTAAATCTTGGGAACAACCCAAATGCCCCTCAATTGATGAACGAATAAACACACTGTTGGTTTTTTATACAATGAAGTACTGCTCTGCCATAAATAAGGATAAACTTGAGATATTTCTAATAATCGATGCACCTTGAGACCATACTCTTATGTGAAATAAATTGGACACACATGTTCAAATACTGTATGGCTTCTCTGGTGTGAGAAACGAAAACTATAAATAAGGAGCAAAATGTATAATAGATATTATAAAATAGGAAGAAAATGTTCAAATGGGAATGGAGTCTAGGTAGGTGAGGTACAAAGGAAGGAAAGGAAAGAAATGAGGAAAAAAAGGAAAAATGTAAGCAAAGCTATTATAAATAAAGAGGGGAAAATGGGTTGAAATGAGGAGAAGGAAATGGAAAAATGAGAATTCAAGATACATCATGCACAGGTACAAATTCTCTATGATAAATGTGATCATTGTGCATATCTAAAATGTACCAATAAACTTAATTAATAAAAATATTCTGTCCTGAATATGTCTGAAATGAGTGACTGCTTTTAACTCTTAATGAGTTTTCTTTCACTTTGCCATAAACTTTAAGAATAATCAGACAAAAGTCACCTAGAACAGCTTCCCCTTGGAATTTGATGCACAGTGTCTCATCACTTTACATGAAACCCCAAAAGCCTGGGGTGTGGAGCAGAGGTAGACCTCCCACATTCAGCGCTAACTTGGTCTCAGATTACCACTTACAACCCATACCAAACTTCCTCATGGTTCCTGTGTTTGTTGTTCAGGGTTGCAGAAGTGAGGGCTTAAAAGAAATTTTCAGTGATTTTTGAGGGAAAAGAACTCTGCTCCCAAGGCAAGGCTCTCTTTCAATCTGAACATAACCTAATGTGGTGGTAGCATTTTACAAAGACCCTGGGGCTATGACCTTGAAGAAGCTGACAGAGTAGGAACATATCCAAATGGAATTTCAACTCTGACCACTATCAGACTCTAGAGTCCAGCATTAAAGCTTCATCTGCATTCTGACATCTCTCCAGAGTAACTTATCGCTTTAGGATGATGATGGGAAGAGTCTCCAGCTTCCCTGTGCTAATGTCTTCTTTATTCCATCAACCATAGACCTTCACTATGCCTCGACTATGAAGCCTTTTTTGAGATGTCCTGATAGATCCATTCAACTGTACCAATGTATTTAGCAAATACTAAACTTTATATTGGCACTTTACACTGGTTTAAAAGTATAATTTATATTCATTTACAGTTTTGCTGTGATTATCCTTGTCATTTTTTACCATTAGATCAAATGTAAAGGAATTTGCATGATGCGTTACTCTATCTCCAGTAGCTAAACCACCTTTTGACTCTGTTCCATGAATGTCTCATGAGCTGAATCATAGTGAGCTACTCTTTCTTTCATCTCTTAGACTTCTGCTCTGTGGAGGATTTCCACATTTGTGTTGTGGATTAAAAACAGGTGGTCAACTTAACACCAACTGAATTAAATCAGGAAGGTACTGAGCTCGGATGGCCCACCTGAGGACTGTTGCCAGCATAAAAAGGAAACCTGGAGAGGAAGAGAAGTGTTGTGGGTTCTCCGAAGTGTTGTTGTTTGAGCTGTTGGTTCTCCTGGACAAGCTTGTCACGCTGGCTCTCCTGATACGAACTGAGCTGTTGTTATCAGAGGAGCTCAGGACCTCGTGGCTGAGGATGACTGTAGTTCACTTTGGGGGAGCTTTGGTCCTTAGGCTTGAGAGGGGAAGATGTGTGCTGTTCAATCTCTAGAAGTTTGGCAAACTGGCTTACTGATATGCATTTGGCTGTTCTCATCACTAGAGTAGCTTGGGACCTCATTGTCGCTTAGGATGAGTGTAGTACTTTTCAGGAGAGCCCTGGTTCCTCTTTTTTTTTAATTCAAAGAGAAAACAAAACAGAAAAAAAGGTAGCAACAATACAGAATTCCAAGGAAAAAAAGAAAATAACAAAAAACACTAAGAAATCATTACTGGATAACTTACATACTGTCATCTTGGAAATAGTTGTTCAAGTTACAAAGTTAAAACATACAAAGTACACATTCAAACAATGGGACTGTTAACAGTTCTGCTGCACTGGTTCTTATTTTGAGTGTCACTTCTTGGTTTCAGTGTAAAACCCTCAACTTACTGGCACAGCTCCTTCACCCTGCTGGCACAGACTTTCTAGCTTCCACTGCTGAGCTTTGGGCTTTCCCATCGCAGATCCTTAAAACAGACTTGCATGAGCTATTGTTTTGGGCTGTGGACCTCCAGTTGGACTCGTGGCAGGCATTGTCATGGGCTCTGGATCTTTAACTGGGCTCATGAAGGACATTACTGTGGAATCCGGGGCCTCAACTGGATTTTCTAGGTCTTACCGTGTTGTGAACAAATTTCCTGCACTTTCTTGTATTTAATTCTGTGTGAAGATCATAAAATAATATTATAAATTCTGTGTCCTGTATGTAATTGTTCTCCTTGCAACCCTTGCCTACAACAATGTGTGACTTTATGTGAATTTCCATTTTCTTTGTTTTGGAATATTTGTTTAATATTCATCTGCTAATTTTCAACTCATTCTTCTTTCCTCCTCTCATCATTTTTATTCTCTTTGCTTTAGTTCTAAGAACTTAGAAAATAAGTATTTAATGAAACAGGTTAATTTTACTTATTTATAGCTAACTTCAGTTGAGAAAACTTATAAAAGACAAATGTACATACTCTTAAAACAAGTAATACAGAATATCAATTTGTGGGGGGCATATTCTAGAAAATTGGGTTTCTGAGTCATAGAAAAATGTAAGACCCAGGTAAGTGCATTTCCAGGTATGCAAGCCAAAAGGTGACTGGATTTTGAGGGAATAGGGTTGCAGTTTACCAATGGCAGAAAGAAGATTTTGTGCAGAAGGTTAGAGAAGCCCAACTTGTGACAGCGGGGACTGTAACTTCATGTCTAGTCATATTATAAATCAAACTTTAACTATTTTCCAGAGATCTTTCAGTCACAGACGTTTCCATTGTTCAGAATACATTTTAAAGGAGGAATGTTGGTTTCAGTATATCAAAGAGTTTAAAAAGTCAAGAAAAGATGCTAAAAGAGTTGGAAGTCATTGAAAAATTCCAAATGATACTTTGAATCATGAGCAGTTACAGATTCAGTGAGATGTGTATCCACTTAAGAAACTCATTAACAGAGGATTACCTACATGATTATAAAAGTAGATATGATAAAATCATTTTATGTAGCCTTTACTTAGTCTGTCAGCATTGTGTGATTTTCTTTTATTTTTCTGCTCCTCTGCAATTTAAGTTTTTTTTTTTGTTCCATTGTCCTCTCTAATTTATGATTTGGCAAACTGATTCTGAAAAGGAATGGATTGTAAACATATTTGACTTTTTAAACATTAGTTTTTCAGCACATTTTTGACATACATAAAGATCGCATTCATTGTCTTGTCTATGACGTATCTTAGTGACAAATAGTTCTTGTTGTTATCTAAATATATAATCTATGTTCAGTATATCTTTATTGTACCAAAAGTGTTCATGGTTTACAAAATCGTTTTATAAGTTGAAATCTAAATGTATTGTAATTCATGTATTTTAAAAGTTTTTCAAATTAGTTT
>PVJX010029460.1:0-22901 GCA_004027295.1 Dolichotis patagonum
CAATTAGAGATAGGGTTGTATCCTTGTCTTCCTGCACCAGCACCCGCTCTGGGTGTTAGCCCCCAGCTCGGTGGCGTTCCTTTCCTTGGCCTCTCACCCTGTGCTGAAAGTCACCCTCCGAGAACATCAGCTAGTGAATTCACATGATGATGATGTGCGACATGATCACCCCTAGGCTCCCAGGGCAGGGTCCTAAGAGCAGAGCGAGTGCCTGAGGAATTCATAGTCTGCAGAGAGGAAACACCCCTACGTTCCTATTTAATATGAAAGTCCGTCCAAGATGTCAAGCTTTACACTCTATAATGTAGTATGGAATTCAGCTTTACTATGTTTCTACCAGTAATAGAAATCTTGTTCATCCTTTGTTCTAAATTCTGTGTCACTCATTGATGATCGAGAGGTGGTATCTATTCCAATATCAACATGTCATTGCCTTGCTTGGGAGTAAGCATTCTATTTCTCCATTTCACTTGTCTACAGACGAATACAATTTTTCTTTCCCTTATAATACTATGTGGAAAAGATTTTTGCTACTAGATGCTTAAAATACAAAATCACTGTAGCATTATCATTACTCCTGTTTTTAAAGACACAGATGAAAATACTCCAAATGCCAAACAAAAATCACAACCAATACTGAAATAATCTGTGAAGTTTTTGTTTTCCTTGGGGGAGGTAGAGGGGAGCAAATGAATTCCTTTTACTCTACAGAGGTTTGTTTTTTTTATGTTCAAAAATCTAACCTTGAATTTTATTTAGGAAATTTCTATTATATGATCAAAATTATTTAAAGAAAGAAATGCATGTGTCTACAATAAGTTATTTTTCTTAAGGATTTTTTCGTACTGCATATACATTTTTTAAAAGAAAGATTAAAATTCCAAGTGAAATTAAAAACCTGATTCATTTAGAAAGAGGCTGAGGTAGCGCAAAGAATGAGATAAGCAGTTGTGTTGCTCATGCAATTGTAAATGAATATTTTGGAACTGAGGAAAGCTCTGGTGAGTCACTGATCAGGTCTGTACAGCATTTGTTGACTGCTCCTTACTGCATGGTTACACCATCCCACAGACTCGAACTGAACAAAACATCGTTGTTTTTGCAAAGGCAAGCAGAAACACCCAAGTGCCACCCAGGATTTGGAGGCAGATTTATTAAATAGACGGACACTGACTGTGATCGTTCCCAAGATCTCAGGCTCTGATCTCTGGTGATCTAGGGCTTGTATGGGATGAGCAAGCAGAAAGTACAGAGGCAGAATGGTTTACACAATGTGCATCATAGTGACCAGCTATGCATCACAGTGACCAGTTATTTCTAAGAGACAGGAGCAACTGGAGCTGCAACAGGAACAATTACCTGGGCAACTAATAAAATGAAGCATACTGGTTGGGTGGCAGAGTGGGGGATGCATTTCCTGTTACAGTTTGAATCTTTGTCATAGCACACTTCACTGCGGAGGAGACCAAGTTATTTACGATGAAGACGGTGTTTGAAGGTATGAACTACACAATTCTCTCCTTGTCCGTTACCCATATTTTATCTCTCAGGCATTCTGGCTTGTAAAATTGTCTGCTGCAGAGCATATTCTCACATACTGATTGGGGTTGGCACTATCGAAGCATTTGTTGTATTAAATGCGATCTTTTATTACATGTGTAATTCATTGATGATTTTTGCAGAAAGCTCATGATCGCTAGGTAAAATCAAGGAAAAAAAGGGCTCTGAAACTTAAGAATGTTGGAGAGGTTGTTAAGCCTGTCAGACCCTGTTTTTCCACAAATAGAAACCAGGTAATGAACTTTTCTGAAAAGTCAGTGGGGAGTAATCTATAAAGCCAGGAAACCCACAGCCCACATAATATGCTGCAAAACTAATCCCAGTCAGATTTTCTAAACAGTGTACTGTATCTTTTTTCCTAAACCAACACTGAGAGATTCAGCTTTATTGTGTAGCGTTTTTAGGTTTTAAAAAGTTGAACATTTTATAAACCAAAGTGATTTTTTTTTCACTTGTTAATAGGACTTCGGGCACAAATTAGAAACGCAGGTATAGATACAAGGTGTATTCCTATGAAAATATCAACTACCGATTATTAAAAGTGATAACATCTCAGATTAAGTAGCATGAGGATTTGATTAAGAGTTAAGTGCTGACTCTAAACATAGTCATTTACATATTGCTGTTGGATATTATCTGTCCTACACTCTAGTAAAAGCCAAGAGTTTCAGTTTAGGTTTGTAATTTAAATTCTTTCTGGAGAGTCATCATGTGTAAATGCTTATTTCTCTTTTATCACCAACAGCAATGTATGATTATGTGGTACAGGCCCTGTTCTGTAAATTCGTTTTATATCATGCTTCATCCATAACCAGCGTTCTTAACTAAAGGGTTGGGAAAGGAAATAGCAAGGCCTTTAGCCAGGGCAATGTTATACTACTAAATCCTTAATGGAAAACTACTGAAACTAGATCATTTTAGCATTTTAAATTTTGTCGCAGTGAGACAATATATCCACTGTAAAAGCCCTTTCATGTGTCTCATCACCCGGCTCACACTGACAAGCAAGATGATAGCACAGTAGGCAGTTTGGGCAGGGAAAACCTTACTGCCAAATGTCTTTTTTGGTTTATTTATTTACTTATTTATTTAATTATTTTGAGATACTAGGGATTACACTGAGGGCCTTTGCACAGAACTATCTCCCAGCTCTTTTAACTTTTTTAAAATTTTATTTTTGAGACAGGATCTTGCTGAGTTGCTAAGTTGCCCAGGCTGGGCTTGAACTTGGGGTTTTCCTGCCGCAGCCTCCCAGAGTGCTGGGATACCAAGTGTCCTTCAGTGCTGATCAATCTCCTGTGTTTGGAGCTAAGTCTAGATCATGAGCTTTTAAAAGGAAGATTAGTAACAACTTGAACAAAATGATAGGGCTTCGCTGTTGCAGAAGTGAGCCTGAAAGATTTCTAGACCCTCCCACTAAGAGAAGTTTGGGGTATCTCCCGGTCTCTTTGAATAATCCGGATGGATCCTCATTTCCGGCATCTAACCTCAGAAAGCTGTGGTGTGCCTGGACTGCCATGTAGAGTGTGAGTTGGCCCAGGAGAGTAACACGAGCACAATTACCATACTCCGTGCCATGTGTGCATTCATTCTGTGTGAGATGTGTTTATTTCATACAATACTAAGAAAGAAAAACTGCTGCCAACTACAGTTACACCTTGATACAGAGTCAGTGATAGAAGATAGACATGAGGAAATTTTCATGCCAAAACCCTGTCTGGGAGCTTCATTTGCCATAGGAACACACTTCATTTCCCCAGAGGGACACACTCTCTTGAGAAGCAGAAAAATGCATCACACTTTGCCATAACCTGGGTAAAGGGACTGTCTCATTCTCTTTGTTCTTTCCCCAGTGTCACATAGCAGTCAGCCAATGCCTATTTCTTGTTCTTGGGTCCATAGAGCCCAAGACTCAATTTAGATGGGAACTTGACTTGGGCTGGCGTGAGCATGCAGTCCCCTTCCCCACCGCTTCTGCAGTTTCAGTTATCCGCAGTCAGCTGTCCATAGTACTAAACCCCCGCTAAAGAGTGCAGTAACCAATCTTGAGAACGAGAGAGACCACATTCTCATAATTTTATTACAGTATTGTTATATTGCTTACTTTACTATCAGTGATTGTTAATGTATAAGATAATTTTTATCATACATGTGTATGCACAAGAAAAAACATAGTATTTATACAGTTCAGATTTCACTGCTCTCTGTGGCTTCACACATCCACACATCTTGAAATGTCCCTCTCCCCTGTGGGTGAGGGGAGACTACCATATTCCCCTACAGCCTGACCTAAATGAACTGATAAAATATGATATTTAGACCTCCTGCATGAGGACTAGATGCAGAGTCCAGGGGCTCCCCCCAGGGACCACCATGTCTGACTAGATTGGTGCGAGCATGGTTCTTTCTCATTAATGTTTCTCAACAGCAATATTAGGCACCTTGCATTGTCCCTCAGCTTAGAACTCTTAACTCACAACTGTGGTGCCGAAAGTGTGAATTTAGCAATTCTGAGGACTGGAGAGGAATGCTACACATAGGAGACTATGGTTGAGTGAACTAAAGTTTTGTTATGGTTTTGATATCAGTTCATTTACTGGGACACCATTTTGTATATATGTTATACAGATAATGCTGTACCCAAGAGACCAATCTGTAACATATAGTCCAGGGATGGTCCTGCTATAGTTGCTCCAATCAGGAAGTCCATAAGATAGTACACTATAGTACTCCATACCACTGCAAACTCTGCTGTTAACTGTATCTTGATCAGTGATCCACACTATGCTAATTAATATACTGAGTGTCCAATATTTTGTTGTTGGTGGTGGTGGTGGTAGTGGTGATGGTGTTTGGCAGTGCTAGGGGTCAAACCCTGGGCCTCATGAATGTTAAGCAAGCAAGCATGCCACCACTGCAACTCTAGCCAGAAAAGGGTTCTTATTGGGTGAATGTGCTAGCCTATTGACTATTGCAGTAAATGTTAGAACTGGGCTCACATTGGTGATTTTAAAGATGTTGAAGAAATGTAGACTAGCTGAAACAGTTCAAGGTC
This sequence comes from Dolichotis patagonum, assembly GCA_004027295.1. Classification (NCBI taxonomy): domain Eukaryota; kingdom Metazoa; phylum Chordata; class Mammalia; order Rodentia; family Caviidae; genus Dolichotis; species Dolichotis patagonum. The sequence goes on from PVJX010029460.1 coordinate 4,616, forward strand.
AGTCCACTTTGACACACACAGGATGTAAGAACCTAATGAGGCAGTGACTTAAACCCTGAAGGTGGGGACTGGAGCTTGCGCTCCCTCCAGCCTTCGGTTTCTAGGTGTCTGGTATCCGCTGGGTCTTACGCCTAGATGCCATCACATCTGCTTCAAATGAAGCATTCGTGTCTGGAGCTAGAAGTTGGAAGGGTGAGATCTCATGAAACTTCTAGACCAGGTTGTATAAATTGGTTGGGTTGTGCTTGTTAATGAATGTTGTTTGTTTTGAAAAAAGTGTCTGTGATTTGTTTGCATTATAACCTGAGATTAAGTTTGTATGGAAAGAGCTAATATTTACCATCCTCAGACTTCTTCAGAGGGTACAAAATCTATGCAGAGAAACCTCAGTTGTATGTCACCAAACTAGGTGAGTTTTCAGGAAAGCCACAAGAGATGATAACAGCTTCCTTAATAGAACTGATTTTGAGCTGGGGTTTTAGCTCAGCTGCATAAGCACCTGCCTCGTAAGCGCTAGGTGGTGAGTTTGATCCCTGGTATCAAAAAAAATAAACAAACAAACAAAAAACCCAGCTTAGAATTAATTTTGATGTATGGGGCAGAAACTGCATCTGTCTTGTTAATCTTATCTATGTAGTAAAGGTGTAAAAAATATTTATCAAATGAATGAATCACTCTGAACACGCTCCTTAGAAGCATCTCGGCATTTGCCACTGGAGAGCTAGACAGGAAAATCCTGTTGGCTGACTTCAAATTAATGAATCTGGAATGCCAGTTTAACACACTAAACTGTCGTAGGCTCGTGCGAAACAGTGTATAACAAAGTACTGATTTTTATTCTTAAAACTTCAAATAATGCAGGAAATGTGAAGAAAATTAAATTTTAAGAATGAAAAGAAATGATCCCCGCAGGAGGAATATCCAAAGGCCATTTCATGGAAAAGCTGATGTACAGCCAGGACAAAGCCCAAAAGTGATCCATTCGGGGTGGAGGGACAAGTGGGTTACGGTATAGAATACATGCTCAGGGTGTGTCGTGTTCTTGGCGAATGGCCCCACCTCTGCCACAGCGTCACCAGAGTGTGCCACTCTTCATTACGTATGTGTAGATGGAGTCTGAACGGCAGATGGACTCCACTGCATGCAAGTGAGCCAGCGGACAAGAAACAGGAGAGGAAAGTCCGCACGCGTGTGTGGTGACCGTTTGCTGCTGCTGCTTTTAATCATAAGAAGGGGGACATATCGGAACACATTTGTAAGCTTAGCCTTTGAGAGGCTGAGACAAGAGGATTGTGAATTCAAGGCTATTCTGGATTACATAGCGAATTCAAGTCTAGACTATCAAGAGAAACTCTGTCACAAAAAATAAAAATAAATAATAAACTTAAATACTAAAATTTAAAAAAAAAACTTTTGAATGGGCTGGAGATGTCATTTTGGGATTCATTTTCCAGTACAACAAAAAAACAATAACAACCAGGAACTGGGATGGATAATCAAACTGCTACACCCCCAGCCCTATTTATTTTATATATTTTTAAAAATTTTTGAGACAGTGTTTCACAAAGTTGTTAACTTCACCAGGCTGGGTTTTAACTCACGATCCTCCCGCCTCAGCCTCTCTGAGTGCTGGTATTACAGGCATGTGTTACTACTGGCTAGATATTAGTCATTGTAGGGCAATGTGCTCATTTTTCTTTGTATAAATGAAGTCATTACACATGGTTCAGAAACATTTTCAGAGCTGTTTAATTAGTACCATTTAGCATTCCTGCTTAAAGAGTAAAAAGGACTTTGTGGCTTCTTAAAACTTTTCTCAAATGTGTTTATTATTAATTAACTTGTAAATGGCAGCTTACATTCTTGATCTTCTTTTCCCTAAATTACTTTGGAAGATTCAGACTAACACAGGAGGACTAATGCCAAGCTCTGCTATAGCCTATACAAAGCACTCCAGTAACAACAGAGTCCACCTCTGTCACTTTTTGCCTGACTACTGCCTGGGGGGAAGTTTGGACTGAGCCTGAACTGGTGCAGCACGGAGAGAGGATTCCTCAGCTTGCCCCTCCACCTTGAATATTTCACTGACCAAGTTCCCTTTGCCTGTAACCAGCCTAGCGTCTTTTGTTGTGTCTTAATAAATTTTAATTATTCCTCTCCCTGTCTTGACGTCCCTATTGTCTCATTTACTACTCTATTTTCATCCTTTTTGGTCACTCTTCAGATTCCAAAACTGGACAGGTCTGTAGTTTTGTGTTTTGCTTTGTTTTCATTGTCTTCTCAGACTGCCTGCCTAGCTCATTTCACAAGCTAATGCGACTCCTGCGTCCAGGGTCGTGGGCTTGGTTCCTGACACCTCTCTTCCTTGGCCAAGAACCTCTCTGTGATTCCCCAACTCCAGCCTCCCAATGTATTTACACAGTCATGAGGCTGCATTGCTGGATTATTTGAGAGAATATAGTGTATCTTCTCAACCCTCTTCCCTGAGGCCTTCCTTTCTGTCCAAGGGCCTTTAATTTGTTATGAGAACAACAACTGAGTTCTAAGCTCAATGTCTCCCGCAACCACATAAATTCAGGGCACAGCATTACTTGTGTCCTGGGAGTAAAACCATGCAAAAATGCACATTTACTACAAGAGTCAAAGAATGAAAGGGAAAACAACATAAAAGCAAAGAGAAGCAAAAAAAAAAAAATGGTTATATTAGGGAGGTGGTGTTATAAGTGAACTTATTCTTCCCTCTAAATTGTCTCTTAATGTTGTTATTACTAGACCAGATGTTCGGAAATCCCGTAGATATCTGGCTCTGTCTTTCGTTTTATGTCCAAACAAAATTTTTCTATCTCAGTATTTTCCTATGATTAATAAGAAAATTCTCAGCTGGGCTGGGTGTGTTCCTCAATGGTAGAGTACTTGCCTAGCATATGTGAGGCCTTGGGTTTGATTTTCAATACCACTAGATCAATAAATACATGTTAAAATTGAAATTCTCAACATGCATGCAAAGGGAGGAAACTTCAGCCCCTGTCCTTTGTCCATTTGTCCTTTGTCCATTTGCCTGTGGCCACAGTCCACCCTCTCAATGCATTGAATGGCTTTGTCTTCTTCAATGCAAAATCAAGGTGATTGCTAGGTCACTCACCTCTAACTGGCCCACTCTTTGGAGAAGAAGAGGCTTCCAGAACAACGCCGACACAGGAAAACTTGCAGTTGGACATCGTTGTTCTTTTGGCTCACTGTTGGGCTCACCTGAGGAATTTCCCACTGGTATTTTATTCCTATTAATCTTTTCCCCTTTCCAGGGGACTATTCTCCTGTTTCAGCTTTGCCTCATTCTTTTCTCTCCATTCTCCAAAGCTGCCCGCACCCAACCATTCTTTTTAGGAGCTCAGAGGCACCTTCCCTGCGGGTAACATGGCACCAAAGCTGAGTTTCAAAGGTTGAGTAAGAGTTGGCCTGGTGAACAATTGCACAAAAGCCACACAAGGCAGAACAAGGAGCCCAGGCCAGACTCTGCCAGCAGGAATAGCACTATGGCCCCAGAGGATCTCAAAAGCTACCACTGCCAAGTGGCACGTGTGACACACAGATCAGTGGGGAGGAAGGCAGAGCGGGAGCCAGACATTTCCTGTGATCACAGCAGTTCTGGAGTCTTCCTACAGCAGTGCAGGGAACAACTGAAGTTGCAGGTTTGACACCAACTTGAGTGGCCTTGCAGAGCCCCCCAGGTGGGAGGTGGGGAGAGGCACAGCTTGCAGAGAGGAGCAGGCCCGTGTGAAAGGTGACCCGGTAAGCAGACCAGCGGCATCTGCCCTATCGTGCAGTCCCACCAAAGCAGTGGAGGATTGAGAAAACATGCAAATGTGTATGGCCTATGGGAATGGGAAGAGCGTTAGTAGCAATCAAATAGTGGGAAGGGGAAGCAGAAGGATGAGTGGTAACCAACTCAGCAGAGGAGAGAAGAGTTAATCTCCAACCAGGAATGGTGAGACGCCAAGAAGTGAGATGTTTGCATGACAGAGCTTCACAAGGCCCAGGAACCGGCAGGTTGAGATGCCTCTGGGGGGTGCTCATGAAGAGGCCTGAAAAATAGGACACAGGAGAAAGTTCATTTCATAAGTAGACACAAGATTCTCTCCCCTGAGTCACAGGATGGACATTGGTACCTCATGCTTTGCCAGAAACTAAAGGTTTATTCTTGGTAAGGGTGAATGCGAGTGTCCGGACCCATTGAAGATGACTGTGCCTGTGTTGGAAATGGGAGAGGATGTGAAAGTCTTGTCTGTGGATAGTGGGGTCTCCACTATCGGCCCCAGCTAGGCTGGGAGAATGGTGACAATCAGGCTTCTACCACACAGGCAGAGAAAAAAGACCCCAAGACGCCCCACTTGCAGGTTTGCCAGTGCAGTGGCCCTGGAGATCACTACGCAGTGAGACCCACTGTGGGCTGTCCTCACTTCCCGCACTGAATACACGAACACCTTAAATAGAAACTGACTGCCAAAAATCACCAGATGTTTGGGGAAAGCCTAAAAGAGGACAGTGAGAGAAAACCCAGCATCAAACAGAAAAAAATGCAAGAGAGACTACACACAAAATGAAAACTTGAAAAAAAAACACACTCCATCACTAATTATCATTGATAGTCTCAGACTATTAGGAGCAGACACGTGCTCAGCATCAAGTGCTTTATACCACCAGCACCAAAGACCAAGTGGCACAGGGTGCAGGCTGAGATTGGCACATCCACTAATCAAACCAGTAATAAGGGGTGTGAGTCCATGCTGTTGCTGTGAGGTACACAGGGCCCCAGCAGTGACAGCGAACTCACTGTCTAGACTGACAGCCACTGCCTCTTCCCACAGCACAAGAATTCCCCACAACCTCCTAGCCACCACTGTTCTATTCAGCCTCTCAGCACTGTAACACTATATATTCCAAATTAAGGGCACTGAGAAATCCTGCAGTTTAAAAATGTTTTAAGCATATGTAATATAGATATAACTTCTTGGATTTCCATGCCCCCACCTTGGAGAATTTGGAATTGAACCTAGGACTTTCACACTGAGTTATACCCTCAGCCCTTTTTAAATTTGAGCAGGGTGTGGTGGCATGCCCCCGTAATCTCAGCACCTGGGAGGCCAAGGCAGGAGTCTGAGACCAGCCTGGGCTACAAAGCGAGCTCAAGGCCAGATTGAAACACATAACAAGAACCTGTCTCAAAAAGAAAAAAAAAAACCACAAAGACAAAGAACTCTTCTCCCCACCCATCTCAACAGGATTATTATAAAAACCACAGTTGGCTTAGAATGTACCAACTTAATGAAAAGTTGGGGCTACAGTAGCACACTGCAGAAAGGCATAGAGGTGCGTGTCCCAGCACCTCCTTTGTGGGCTGTACCTGGCGACAGCGTCACACAAAATCAAACTGAAGAGGCTGAGCTGAGCCTACAGGGAGAGCAGGAGAACTGTTCTGAGGAATCACAAACTTCACCTGGCACAAACTGTGGTTATTCAGTATACCTGCCAACAAGAGAGCCTCACATAAAATATCAGAGTCGGTACTTTCAAATAAGGCCGTTTCTTTGGAAATAAGCCCCTCTGAAAACTCCTTTTGCTTTTGCTACAACCTAGAGCTCAGGTCTGGCTCTAGCACTTCTAAGCTGCTGGACTATAGCAGTGACCTAATTTATCCTAGAATGCAGCACATTCCGAAGTGCCATCTAAACAGGAATTGTTGTCACCCCCATGTCCCATTCTCACGTCCCACCCCATGTGCACATGGAATGACGGAAGGGCAGCCCTTCTGCTGTGTGATCCTACGGCCAAATGTCTGGTACTTGGAGTCCTTGGTAAAGGTCCTTTGAATTCAGTCTGAGTTTCTTCCTCTATCGCCTCTGCTTGATACCTACTTCTACTCTAATACAGGTGCTTTCTCTGAGTCCTCTGTTACCTAGGACCTGCAAAGCATGAATCACTGTCCCTGTGTTATCTCCTCCCCTCCCCTCCAAGCTCAGCCACCTACCCATCGGTCTGGACTCTTCGTCCCTTTGATACTGCTCACATCAGCACCCTACACTCCACTTCCAAATGAACTTGCCCTCCTATTCATGAGACGTCCTAATGCGCAGTCTCTTGTCGTATGCGCAGGAAAAGGCCTGTCCCCTTGAGCTGGTTTCTAAAGTCCTCCAAAGACAACCCCTACTAAATCCTTGTGCACAAAAGAGTTTTTCACACTGCAGGGCTGAGATTACCATCCCAGACAGGCCTGCGTGCAAGGCTGGCCTCTGACTGGCATCAGGGAAGTTGGTTTGGGGGAAGTCTCCCATATTCTTTAACTGATAGAGTTTGCTCGCTGTGTTTAAACTGGTTGTGCAAACAAGTGTGGCTAATACTGGACACTTGCCTTCCTTTCTGGAGCTTGCAGTTTCTGAACAACTAGGGAGAGGGTGCCAGTGTGACAAGACCGCAAAAAAATCCTTACCCATGGAGTCGCGCACTGCTAAGCAAGGCTCCATGTTTCGCCAAATTAAGCACAAGCTGCTAACTTCCAAGAAGACTCCTGCAACTTGCATCTGGGTCCTGCAGACTTCTCCCCACATGTCTTCTTTTAAATTTGTTCTGCATCTTTTTTTGCACTAATAAATCAAACCATGATGTCTGAATCTTGTGCATCCTTCTGTCATTGATTCATAGCCCTGACACCCCTCTCCAGTTTTGGTTCTTCTGTTCCTCTCCATGGACTCTTACGAATCCAGTTTGCTCCAAACACTCCTTGGGCACACCTGGTCCTATTTCCTCACTTGGCCTCCCTGCCTGGACAGCCTCCAGTTTGCTTGTGCTAAAAGCTAGCCATCTTTCATGGCCTTTACTGAGCCCTCACTCCTCCACCAAACCCTGCAGAATGTGCAGGCTTTGAGAATGCTTCCCCTTTCCAACAGCTTTTCATAGCCTGTCCCATTCATTTGGCATTTTGCACACATTCACAACCACTATTTAAGTCTGAATATTTATAATCTGCCTTCTCAGCTCAACTGTTAAGTCCTTTAGGGAGGAGAACAATATTTTGCCTCTTTGACTTTTCCAAGGAGTGAACCTTATTCATGGTAACTGTCCTGGGGATATTTAGGTGACCTAAGCAACCTCAGATGCTGTCCAGCCTGTCCTGCATGCATGAATTCAAGCATGTGCCTCACCAGCCATGCCCTTGTGACCTCCAGTGTGTGGTTCATCTCCTCCTGCCCACTTGTGACTCCTCGGAGCCTTCAGGAAGGCAACTCCTCTGCTACCTCCCAGACCCTCAGCCACATCCCCTGTCCCTACCTTCGTCAGCCCCTCCATCCCCTGGGTCATCATCTTAATATTCATTGCAAATTTGGTAGCTGACTTGACTCTCTTAATGATGTATACCTGGTGGAATCCTGTTTTATTTTCTGGTTTCACCAGGACATCTTTGTATACTTGGGGAAAGTCACACCATAGACCTATTAGTCTCACCGTGGATTGTGGTCACTGTACAGGTAGGATGTGTGGTGCTGGATCCCAGGTTGGTCCTGGTCCCTGATACCTATTGGTAGTTTTAACCTTAAGGATTATAATTCCTGGGAGAAGGGAAGGCTTTTTATTCTCCAATCAAGTCGAGTAAAACAGTGATAGCACCCGAGCCCACCATTTATTGCCATGTACACAAAAGCAGAATAAGCAAAAATAAGCAAAGGAATATGGGAAAATATAAGCAAAAGGAAAAACAAAAGGAAATCGTTCCAGGACAGAGTGCTAGTCATGGACCCGACACCATGTTTCTGTGGGAGAAGTCACCTTAGCAGCTCATCCATGGTGACATTCCCACAGTCCAGGTGCCATTGTGTCATGCACAGTGGAGCAAAAGGCTGCTCACCCAGGCTGAGCTACAGCAATGGCACTTCAGAGCGCAGTCACCCAGGGTGGAATCACACAGTGGGGGTCTCGAATGGCAGCCTGAGGAGACCGATGCTTACAGTCCCAGAAGGTAAGTGCAGTATCTTGGCACCCAGACGTCAGTGTTGGAGGGAAAAGGCCCCACATCAACTCCCTTCTTTGCATCTTGGCTCCAGTTGTCAAGGTGGCTATGAGCCAGCCCCTCCGCTCCCTTATGGCTCATTTTACAAGAAAAAGCTCAAAATGGAATTCGTGTTATCAAAGCACTGTCATATTAATCAATGAAAATGCCAATTTACTCAGATTCACAAGAGTCACAGTGCAGCAAAATACACATCCTAGCTTAGGCCCAGCCAGAGTCAGACAACTCGCTTAGCAAGGGCAATGGGGAGGATGAAGGGAAGGCTTACAAAGGTGTGGTCAGGGTAAAGGAAACCCCCACTCTGGGGGACACTCCCAAGCCTATGGGGCTAAGAAGAGGGGTGCATTTACAGACCCCAGCTAGTAGCTTCAGTAGAAAAATGCAACAGCTGCCAACTACTATCTCTCTCTGGGAGAGACTCCCACAAGCCAAGACAGCCAGTACTGGAGGAAGCTGAGCTGAAGGAGCGCCTTGAATTCAGCTCTTGGAGCCAGAGCTCAGTGAACAATTTGCACTCAGTCTGGAGACCAGAGCCCACCTAGCAGGGCCCTAAATTCCAGCCTGATTTACTGTTAAAATTCGCTCAGCTATTTCCAACTCTCTTTTCTCTACTTGCACCTCTGATCTCCCTGCCTAATCATTCACTCTGATTCTGTGATTTCACATCCTATTTCACAAAGAAAGTAAAGCCATCAAAAACCAACTCCCTCAACCGCCCACCATCAAAACCACTAACTCCCTGGAAGAATCAAAATTCAGGGTGATCTTGAATGAAGACATCCACATAACTGTGGTCTAAACAGGGTGGAAGACGATGTCTCTTCTGGAGAAGTTGGCAACCCAGGGCTGGAGGGGTAGCTCTGCACCACCAAGATTTTAAGATCTAAACTTCTCTTTAGGCAGCAGGGTCTCCTCATTGCCTAAATGGTTGCTGTAGCTCTGACCATCACATCTGCATTGCAGCCAGAAGCAGAGAAGGAAAAGTAAAAAGGTGGCAAAAAGAAGAAGCAGTTGTCTTTCCATGAGCTCCTAGAAGACGGTACAAATCACCTCCACTTGCCTTTCAGTAGCAGAACTTACTGTAATGACCATCTTACCTAGCAAAGAATAACTATAGTTAATTCTAGTTGACTGTGTTTCTAGTTAAAAATCAGAGGGTCCTAATATGAAAGAAAACAGGATATTGGCTGGGCATTGCAGCACACACCTATAACCCCAGCACTTTGGGAGGCTGAGGCAGGAGGGTTGCAAGTTGGAGCTCCAGGAGACCTTGTCTCAAAATAAAATACCAAAATAAAAAAAGGCTGGGCCTGCCCTGCCTGCGTGGGGGCAGCAGATGACTCAGGTCGCCTCTGCATCCTGCTGTAGACGTGGATCCACCTACCCCTGTCTCTGTTTCAGTGACTCCAAAGCACCACAAGCTCCACAGGCCCACAGCACGGCCTCCTCGGCTTTCCACATCAGGAGTGGCTCGGAAAACTTCCACCTCCGCAAGTGCGCAGCTGCTTGTCCCATTCCTTATTCTTTGGTATCTTAAATACACTGTGTTTCCCTGCATCCCCACTTGGCCCAGGCCTCACTAGTGACCTGGATCACTGTAGCTGCGTGCTAAGTGGCCTCTGCTTCCAGGAGTATCCATTTCCAGCATGATACTCCAGGCTAGCAGTGAAAATCTGTACCACAGCCTTCTCCAACCTCCCTGTGTGACCTCCCTTTCACTTTTAGCATCCCAGTCATACTGCTGCCTGCAAGCTTCTGCAATAAACCCCACTGCCTCCTGCCACAGGGCCTTTGCACGCCCTGTTGCCCCTGTCTGGTCCCCTCACTGCCTGTCTTCACCACACTGTGTATACCACATGAACATCCCCCAGACAGCTTTCTCCCTTCTCTGAGCTGGTCTGGTGAGGTCTGGTGAGCAGATAGCTGCTGCCCCTTCTCACATGGCTTTCCCCTGTGCACACACACACATGCATGCACATACAGATCTCTGGTGTCTTTTCCTTCGTTTATGACAGCACTGTTCCTATTGGATTAACCCTGCCCCAGCAATATCATTTAACATTAATCATCTTCCTAAAGACCTTATCTCCAAACATAGTCACATTTGGGTAAACTTTCAACATAACAATTTACCAGGGGAGACAGGCATGATGCCGCACACCTGTGATCCTGGCACTCAGAAGGCTGAGGCAGGAGGATCACAAGTTTGATGTGAGCCTCGGCTACACAGCAAGATCCTGTCTCAAAAACACATAAACAAGAATTGGCAGGGGCGCGCAATTCAGTTCATACCATTTGAGTAACTTTCTCTCCCACTGTGTTATCAGCACATCCTTGAAGGCAGGGTCCGCTTTTATTTTGTTTACCTTCTATTCTGAGCACCTACCATACCTGGCAGGTAGTAAGCATTCAGTGAATATTAGTTGAATGGATACCAGTTGTTAATGGTCATTGTGCACCTGAGATTTTATAGGCATTGGACTTATGTGCTATGCATGTTCCAGGGTTTGTTCTCAGTGCATTTGGTATAACAACTCATTTCATACTTACTAACAACCTTAAGTGACTTATATTATTATTCTTATTGCATTAATGAGAAAGTCAAAGCACAGAGAAGTCATGTGATTGCACAGCATTACCAAGCATGAGCACAAGAACAGGGAATCAACTAGTCAGTCTGTGCCTAGAACCTATGTTCTTAATCTGCTTGTATACCACTCCTTCATTTGTTATTTACATAGCAGCACTGCAGCTTAAACTCAGAATTTTTGTACCGAGTTACATCTCCAGCCCTTTTTATTTTAAATTTTGAGACAAGATCTCTAAATTGCATAGGCTGGGCCGGAATTTGTAATCCTCCACAGTGCTAGGATTGCAGGTGTCATCACACCCAGCTATAGCACTATGCTAAACAGGTGAATCCGTGAAGAGAAAAGCAGATTCATGCTCCATTGTCCATGAACTATTTGCGAGGCCCAGCTTTTCTGCGCATTTGGAGTGAGGGGCAGATGAGTCCTTTGCCGGAGTGTGTGTCTGCGCCTGCAGTGAGTGTGTGCTCCTTAGCGTGCCCCGGCATGGTAGGACGCAGGGTGGGTTGAGGCAGGCCCACCTGTGTGCTCAGGGCAAACCTCTCAGGAACAGGGACTTCGAACAGGTGAGGCCGCTGCCCAACAGAAGATATGGAAGATATTGGAGAGATAGTCTCCCACCCATTAAGGATGCAATTATAAAGGATATGAGCAGATAAGATCCAACAGTCACCACTTAGTGAAGCTTCTTGCAAGCCCAGTCCTCACGGGAGGCAGCACGATGTGCCCCAGGCCACTCACACAGCCTAGCAGTGGTCGTTCTAAGCTCAGGGTCAGCGAGGTCAGCTGGTCCCGAAGCACCTGTCCTGCCCAGTGCAGTTCATCTGTCACCTGCTCTGTCTCTGGTAGGTGTACCAGGGGCCTCCCCAGCACAGTCCTGAGAAAGCGTCTGGTCTCTGAAAGATGTAAAGTTTGCAAAGTAGTTGGGGAAGCCAGGCATCATGACACACACCTGTAATCCTAGCACTCAGGGGGCTGAAGCAGGAGGATTGCCATGAGTACAAGGCCAGCCTGGACTACATTAGCAAGACTCTGTCTCCAAAGATCAAACCAAAATAAATAAATTTTAAAAACTAAGCCAAAGTATAGGGGCCAGCCTGGATCAGAGCTCCCAGCATCACCGGGCATCTCTGATTCATTCATTCCTTTGTTCATTCATGAAAAACAAATACTTCCACACCTCCCCACAGCGGCCCACGTGCTTGTTACCCAGTGACTTTACAAGGGAAATATGCTTTCTGTTGATGACTGGGTCAACTTCATCTGGTGACTAAGTGCCTGAAAACTTCTCACACAGCTCTCAGGTTTTTTGGAGTGGGGAGGGCACTGGATTGAGATAGGATCTCATTCAAGGCCCAGGCTGGCCTTGAATCTTCAGTGATCCTCCTGCCTCAGCCTCTCAAGTGCCAGGATTATAGGCTTGTACTGCCATGCTGGGCACTGCCCTCAGATTTTCCACTCATGCCCAGGTGGCAGCTAAGCACTTGGGCCATCTGGCTCAATAGTCCAAGGGGAAAGTCTTGAGAACATAATACCTACTGCTCGTTAGAAAATCTTTGTGAGAAAAGAGAGGGGGAGAAAGGCACAGATCAGAGTTCAGAGGAGAATGATTAGGTGCTTTAATCCCTCAAGGGAAAAAAATATTTTCTAGAAAAAAATCAAATAGTATGGGGTGGCCTCTACTATTATTAGAGTAAATAAGAATGAAATTCAACCAGGGATGCTTGGATCTTGAACTGTAATCACTTTTTGGCCCTGCTGCCTGGTCTTTTTAATTTTTTTTAACTTTTTTTCTTTCATTCTGTCTTTCTCCCTTTTATAATTCATTCAGGAACCGTACACAAACCAGTCAAGCCACATTCAGGACAGCTGGTTAACTGATCTATCTTGAGGTTTCTGAAAACAAAACAGCCAAACACTTCTTTTGTACCACTGGAGAGGCGGTGGAGCTCGGCCAGGACGCTGGGCTTTATGAAGAAACCTATTTAGTCAGAATGATTTCCTGCCTGAGAGGTCAATTTTCAGTTCAGTCTTCAGCCTGTTTATTTGCCCAAAGACCATTAAAAATATAGATCCCACCTCACAAAAATGGGTGCAGAGATAAAAGTTCATTAAATTAACATTTAATTAGGAAGGCGGCAGTGACTTTTGCCAACTGCTCCCTCTGAAAGGTCTTCCTAATGCTCTGCTTCCGGTCACAGCTGGCTGTTTGGACAAATCCCAGGAGGTCACTACTGGTGTCAGTGAGGGTTAGTTCCCGAATTCTTTGATTTGATTTGAGAAGAAGGAAAAGGTTACAACTTCCTCTTCCTCGGGCGGAGTGCTTAGATCACTTAGGATACTTTCCACCAAGCTAACTGTTAATCTCAGTTAAGCAATGAGTAAGTGTACTGGCTCATGAACCTGGGAAGAGAAATCAGAAAAAACACTCTCTCAAACCAGTATGCTAGTGCATGCCTGTAATCCTGGTTACTCAGGAGGCTGAAGCAGGAGGATCATGTTTGAAACCAATTTAGCAAGACCCTGTCTCAAAGAAAGAAACAGAAAGAAAGAGAGAAAGAGAGAAAGAGAGAAAGAAAGAAAGGAAGGAAGAAAGAAAGAAAGAAAGAGAAAGAAAGAAAGAGAAAGAGAAAGAAAGAGTGGGCTAGGGGCAGTACAAACAAACTCTCAGATCCTTAATTTATTACTCATTAAAAGCATGATTTGTGTTTTCTTCTGAGACAGTCAGGAACTTAAAAATAGCGACCCTTCACTTTGGTCTACAGGTGCTCATTAGGTAACTAAAAACAACCCAAAGCTTGACTTTCCTTTTGTAAAACTCTGGCTCAAATTCTTCCTCCTCTCTGCAGACAGACCTATTAGCTGGTCAAGGAGGATCTGTCCTAAAGGCGGCAAAACAAAGTTTATTAGCCCTGAATTTATTTAACCTGTCTTGACCCCTTTAAGACTGAGGACACCAAGACAATAGAATATAGGGACTTGCAGCTACCAGGCCGCACCCAGAGGGGTCCAGTCATTGTGCTGTACCTAAGGTCACCTTGATTCCAGCAGAGCCTCCCCAAGACTGAGACTGCCCCAAGCAGAAGCAAAATCTTCTGGAAGCTGAAACATTCCCTCAAGCAGTAAGGACATCTCCCAGAGCCATCTGGAAGACCAGAACTGAGATGGCGAGGGACCAGACCCTACCTAGCCCACCCCAGCAAAGCCATAAAACCTGCGCTGGCAAGCCAGGCATGGTGGAGCACTTTGGTAATCTCATCACTTGGGAGGCTGAGGCAGGAAGGATTGCTGTGAGTACCAGGACACTGTGGGCTACATTAAAGTTCAGCATGAACCACGTAGTGAGACCCTGTCTCAAAAAACAAAACAAAAACAAAAACCTAGCTTGGCTCTTCAACTGAGGGCCAGTTTGATCCTCTTCCTCACATGTGTGCCTTGTTTAGTTCCCCAAAGTCAGGTTTCTTCCTGGTTTCTTTTCCTTTACTTAAAGGGCTGATTTCTTTTTTTGTTTTTTGGTCAGAGCTGTCCTTGCTTTAGCTTGCAGCAACTCAAGCTGAAATCTTATCATTTTCTCTTATTTCCAGTGAAAGCTTTTGCCTGTAAAATTCATGCTGATTGCTTCAATTTTAATTTCCACTGTCACTGAGACAGAAGGACAGAAGGGCACTCCAGCCAGCGACAGATGTAGCTCAGTGCAGAGGGCTTGCCTCGCACACGCGAAGCCTGGGATCATGTAATCCCCACTACTGCACAAATAAAATACAATTCTCTAACTGCAGGCTCAATCCAGGGCTTCTTACTTCACGTTTCTGCAACCCCTTCATCTTTTTAAACCTCAGTCTTATCAGTGTCCAGAGGAGAGAGGCGGTCACTTTCAAAAATGCACTCAAAACAATGGAGAGGAGAAAGCACACAACTTTTCTTCACTCTCGGTGAGAGTTATGGCTGGCATACCTATGACAAAAGACAGATGAACAAGAGAACGATCTAACAAGTTTACTTAACATTTTTTACGTGAAATTAGAGCTTTCAGGGGTGAAGACCCAAGCGAGGGCGGTAGCTCAGTGGCCGAGCTCCTGCCTAGCCCCTGTGAGGTCATAAGTGGGATCCTCACCACCGAAAACTGAAGCAAAGACCCAGCAAAGCCTGACACGAACTGTGGTGGTTACGCTAAGTCTGAGGCGTGCCAGGGGCTGCTGTGGTAGGAACTCGAGTGACAATGTGGGGTCCGATTGAATGGTTGTTTGTTCAGAGCCTTTCTGCACCTCTCTGGGTTATTCTTTGCCCTGGGACATGGACGGCCGCTTGTTACAGCAGGACCTTCAAGAGGGGAAGGCAGGTCAGGGAGTGACCTTGCTAGGTTCAACTGTTTGCTTTAGATAAAATGATCCGTGCTCGATTTGCAGCACATACACTAGATAAAAGGATCCTAGTTTCTATGACGTGCCTTAGGGGAAAAGGACTGAGCAAAAGAGGGCGGGAGAAGGTTAGAGAGGCTTTGCTTTTGAGCCCCTTCCAGTCTCCTTCAGTTCAAAGTACTCAGCAACCAAAAGGCACCACACTTGGGAGTACTGTGTTCTGGGTACTGCAAAAGCACGAATGGTCACCCGCAGAGCGGGGGAAACGTTTACAAATCATCTAGTTAATAAAAATCTGGTATCCAGAATATATAAATAAAGGATATCTATACCCAAGGACCAGAGTGGGAAGTGTTGGTGCGGACAAGGAATCAGAGCACTTGCACATGGCTGGTGTGAACATAAAATGCTGCAGCCACTTTAGGAAACCAGCAGTTCCTCTAATCATTACATATCAGTTTTCCAAGTTACCCAGCAATTGCGCTTGTAGCTGTCTACCCAAAAGAATTGAAAACTGACATACACATAAAATCATGTGTACATAAATGTTCATTAGTCATCTTATTCATGACAACTCAAAGTGAAGTTAACCAAGCATCAAGTGATGAGTGCATAAATAAAATGTGGTTTATTTTTATAACAGAGTACTGTTCCACCATGAAAACAAAGGAAATATCAACATAGCCTGCAAGTGAGTGAGTCTCGGCCATACTATGTTAATCAAAAGAAGTTAAAAAAAATACATAGTATTATTACATTTACACAAAATGTCCAGAATAAACAAATCCCTAGAGAAAGTAGATTGCTCCAGGGACCGAGGAGAGGAGAATGGGTGTGAGGGTCCGAGGAAGGTTTCTGAGAGAAGGTGGATGCTCCATTCATTCCACCTAGAGGATAGGGTGTAGGTTCATAAACCTAAGCCACAGAGAAGAATTGCAGGATGTGTCAATGGGAGGAACAGAAAGATTTACCAGGCCACATTCGATGACACTTGCCTACAATCTCAGCATGCTGGGAGGCTGAGGCAGGATGATCACAAGTTTGAACTGAGCCTGGGTAACTTAGCAAGACCTCATGTCAAAAATTTAAAAATAAATAAAAAGAGCTGGGAAACAGCATAGTATGAAAGCCCTGTACTCAAACCCCAATACTGAAAAAGGAAAAGGAAGCGAGACAGACAAAGACTGATTTATTAGGCAGAGTTGAAGAAGTACGCACTTATGAGTAGAGTGCAGGTCCTCAGGAGAGAAGTGCATCGTAGCCTGGAGCTGGAAACATTCATGTGATCTAGGATGCAGACTTCTACTGCTGTCAGGCTACTGTTTGGGGGCTGGGTTAAAATGCAAAGCATTTACCCGTGTTTGAAGTCCAGAGCTGTACTAAGTAGTGCTGCTTTCCTGAGGATGGACGTCTGTGGGATATGGGAATCTATAATATCAAAAGAAAAGTGCAGACTCAATTGACAGGGGAAAAGTGTGGGAACCAGTTTACCGATTCTTACATCTTCATGACCCTTTCGAATTTTTCTTTTTGAGACAGGGTCTCCTAGGTAGTGAAAGTTGGCTTTGAACTCACTGTGTAGTCCAAGGTGGTCTTGAACTTGTCACTATCCTCCTGCCTCAGCCTCCTAAGTGCTGGGATTACAGACATGTGCTGCCACGTCCAGCTGTCCCTTAGGGCTTTTTAAAGAGTGAGTTTCCTGCAAGGGAAAAGGGTTTTGTAACCTTGGGTAGCTTGGATTGTGACCAGATGCTGTAGGGTTTTTACTTTTTAATTTTATTAGTACATGTATTACCAGGTTCTGAGGTTCTAGGGTCTCTTTCCAGAGGTAGTTTCTAAGCTTTTCTGGTCTTGAACAATGAATTAGACAAAATAAGAGCGAAAGGGAGTGAGGTTTTATGTTCTTTAGAAGTTAGAAAAGAAACACACTCTGCAGAGTGAGTTTGGGCCAAGGAAAAGTAGGAGGAAAGTACACTCCACAGTGTGATAGCAAATTACAGTGAAAGAGAACACAGTGCAGGAGAGCTCCCTGGTGACTCTGTATCCCTCACTGCTCAGGTTGATGTCAGGTCTAGGCTGTTCTTTCAAGAACTTGCTCAGGTTCTTGGGATAAGAAGTAAAGACAGCACTCTGGTTCCGTGGACAGGGCTCTGGACGCTATTCTGTGCATGTGTCCTGGGACTTTTCATTAAACATATCATGCCAGCCATTTGGCCGTCCCCTAATCTCCTACCTCACATCTCTGCATTATATACTCCCCCCACCAAAATAAGACCTAGCCAGAAAATAATCAGCCTTGAAAACTAGAGATCAAAAATGTCAGCCACAGTCAGCCTACCCTCATGCTACCTGTCCTCACTACTCCTTTGCTCAGCGTTGACTCCCAATTTTTAAAGTGTAACTTTAAAATTATGTGAGTGGGGGACTTGCTGGAGAGGGGAGACCCACCTTAGGTATGGGTAGCAACAATCAAAGGCTCGTAGCCTGCATAGAGTAAAAAAGTAAAGGAGAAGGAAGGCTCACTGCTCACTGCCTGTCCTGCCACGGACTGTTTCTCCTCTGCCATTTCTCCCCACCATGCCTTGCCTTGGAGCCAGATGACTACGGAGTGAAACCTCCACAAACTGTGAGCTAAATAAACCTTTCCTCCTTTAACTGGTGGGCATTGAGCATTTTGTCCCAGCGAAGAGAAGGTGACTAAGATGCTATCTTTATTATTCCTATCCTATCTCAGTTTCTTCTGAGAATGGTAAAAACATTCTAGAATTAGAAAGTGGTGATGGCTGTACACTTTGTGAATATGCTAAAACTGTTGAAATTATACTTAATTTTTTTAAAATCAGATTTTATTGGTACATTTTAGACATGCATAATGATCACATTCATCATAGAGAATTTGTACCTATACATGATATAACTTTTTTCTTTATTTTGATTCCCTTCCCTTCCCTTCAACTCCTCCATTTTTCCATCTACAAAATTTTTGTTCCCACCTTTTCCTTCTTTACTTTCTTCTTCCCCACGTCCTTTTTCCCTTCCCCATTTGAAGAGTTTCTTCCTATTTCACACTAACAATAATTTTGGAACAGTGGCAGAGAGGCCTCAGTGAATGAGGCAGACAGTGAAGTGGAAGAGAAAAATAGACTATCAATGGCAGAAAAATAGAATAGCAGAAATGAGGCAGAGAAGATTGGCTATAATCTCTAGTATAGAGGGCCTCGAAATACTAACAGAGAGAAACACAGGCAGAGTAGATCAGGAGATAGGGTCCATTGAGCTGC
>PVJX010029461.1:0-22896 GCA_004027295.1 Dolichotis patagonum
CTTTTTGCAGCTTCTGGGGGCTTCCTGTGCGGCTGGCTGTGGGTTCCTTCTTTGGTCTCAGAGTTCTTCACTCCACTGATCACTTCAGGTATTTTAACCATGTAGTTTTTGAATTATTTTCTGTGATTTCCTGTACATTAGTGCCCCTGAGATCAGCTTTTCGCTGAAGTTTTAGAGGCATCTTGTTACCCTTTTTTCTCATCTTTGTATCTTTTTTTATTTGTTTAGGTTTTTGGGTTTTTTAGCTGAGCTTTGAAGATCAGTCAGCATAGAAACACTGTCACTCCCTTATTCTTTGATTAAGTGCATGCTTCTCTTTAAATATAATCCTGGCTTTGGTTATGTTTGGTATTTATGTACTTCTTCAATATATTCAGTATAAAATAGTGACAATTCCATGTATTACACTGGAAGAAAGAACAATTATTAATTTCAACACCATCTAAGGAATCTACCAAATGTCAATACTATCAATCTATCAATGAAAGCTTTTTTTTTAATTTCACACTTTTATCAGTACTAACAGAGTAAGACTATGCACTCATACTAATGACAAGTACAGGAAGTAAAGGGTGAGGGAAGAAGGTAGGAGTAAAGGAAAGAACTAGTCTAGAAAGAAAGGAAGATGAAAACATAACAGCAAATTAAGGTTAAAAAAAAGAGATAGGACTTTGTTTTCTTGCAGAACTAGAGAAAATCACTCATAAAGTTTATGTGGAATCACGAGACCAAGAGTAGCCAGAGCAAGGCAGAGTAACAGAGCAAAGCAGGGAGCATTACAGTCCTGGATTTCAGGTTACATCACAGAACTACAGAGACAAGAACAGGGTGGCACTGCCTCAAAAATAAACATCATCAATGAAATGAAATTTGGGATGTAAAAGCAACCTCTAGCTCCTTCACTTGTTTTTCTAATTTGTTTGTTTGTTTGTTTGTTTAATGGGCCAAAATCTCCACTGAAGAAGACAGCAGCTTTAACAACAAGGTGCTGGGAAAACCTGTATCCACACATAGAAGAATGAATATAGACCTAGGTCACTCACCTTGTACTAAAATTTAAAAGAAAAAGTTAAAAATGCATCACAGACCTAGATGTAAACACAGTAACACTGAATGTACTGGAGATTCTATTTAGTAAAACTTCTGAAGGTGCAGGCTAATGCAAGGACTTTCTAAACAGAGTACTATTTGCACAAAAAATAAAATCATCAAGTGAGATTATATCAAAATAAAAACCTTCATAGCAAGGGAAGCAACCAACAGAGTGAAGAAATTTCCCAATTAATTGGAAAAAATTACCAGTTTGTCCTCTTAGTCATTTGGTAGTGGATTAATATTTAGCATATATGAAGAACCAATAACTGAAACTTCCCCAAACATAAGACCCAATGAAAAAAGTGCAGTTGAAACTAACAGACATTTCTCAAAACACGAAGTACAGATATCCAATAAATACAGTAAAAAGTGTTCAGCATCTTTGGATATAGATAAATCTCTATCAAAAAACAATTAAACTGAGATTTCTTTCCAGAAAGATTCTTATCATCCCAGATTCAGGAAACAACAAATCCTGCTCCAGTTATGGAATAAGAAGAACCAATCTGCATTGTCGGTGAGAATGCAAACTGGTGAAACCACTATGAAAATCAATATGGAGATTTCTGAAGAAACTGGAAATAAAATTCCACTAAACTCAACTAAACTTCTCTGGATACCTTCTTGAAATAGTTAAAAATGTGATATTACTGTGGTAAGCACATCTCCAAATTTGTAGAAGCATAATTCACAAGAGATTAATTTTGAGAGCAGTCTATATGCTCATAACAGATGAATCTATATGCCATAAAAAAGAGTAAGTTAGAGTCCTTTGTACATTGCATGCATCCTAAGACCAAAGTGCTAAATTAAATAGCCGAGACAGAGAAGGTTAAGTGGGGAACGTTTTTTCTTACTTGAGAAGCACAAAGCACGAATAATTTAAAGAGAAAAACAAAAAAGATAAGAAATAATGAGCTAGACTGTATGAAGACAGGCAGGTGACATATGAATAAGGAAAAGAGAGAGGAAGGTCAGAAATGGAAGTAAAAATGATTAAAATATGATGTATGTATCTATATTTCCCAAGATGAATATAAATATACATAGATAAAAATAAATGTTTTATTTACTCCATTCAAAAAAGTTCTTCAGTACACCTCTCCATTTAACATATCTCTCTCTCACTCAGACATCGGAGACATCTTGCCATCTTAAGACTGTTAATCATATCTGTAAAGTATTCCCTATTCAGTGGAGTAATGGATTTACAAGTTTTTTGGCTTAGGATATGAATATCTTTGCAAAACCATCATTCTTCCTTCCACAATAAGTCAGTTGGAAATATAAACACCCAGTTGTTAATCTCAATCCACAGGTGAACAGGTTGCAGAAAACTAACCTAGTTTTAGTTAGATATGTACTCACCTCTTACTAATCAAACTCAACATAGTGTTAACCCAGAACATCAATTGATGTATTTTAAATGCTATTTAGATTATTTTTAGAATAAGTATTATAGGCATTCCTTATAGAAAGAACTACACAGAAAAATTAATTTGAAAAATATAGCTACTGAACACATAATATGGTCAAAACTTTTTCCTTTTTCTAAGTTTCTGCAGTGGTGGCCACTGGCCTAAGGAACCACCTTTGGTGTCATTCTGTTACCCATTCTCTTTTTTCACAATTCAGTCTTTAACAAGTTTGTGTATGTTAACCTGAGAAATCTTTCCCTTTTATTTAAGTGACAGAGTATTTCCCATGTGCTTATTTTGTAGCTTTGCTTTCCAGGAGTGCTGTAAAGACATTTATTTCAGAATTCTGCCTAGAGCGGTTGAGGCATGATGGAAGAGATGGTATGTGAGTGGGAACCAACCCTGAATAAAAGGGCCGGGAACATAAGCTCAGTGATCTTGACTTCTTTTGAAAAGTGGGGCTGAGTGGGAATGAAACCTTTAAGCCAGAGTGAGTATTGGTTTAGAGATATCATATTGATGTGCATACCATATGCACATAAATGAGTGATAATTACATGAAAAAGAAAACCTATCATTCGTTTGACTCAATTTAAGAACACAGAAAACAAACTTTAATAGTTTCAAATTGATCATACTCCCCAAAAGAGATACTGGGATCCCTGACATTAAATCTCCTTAAACATTAACTGGATTGTATTTAGAACCTGGTAAACAAAGAACGTTCTAGCAACAGATTGTTATGAGTCCATATAATCTTGACATTTCTCCCAGAGCTGAGATGCTCTGTTTTCAGAACAAAAAACTCAGCACTGAAAAAGATACAAATCTGCTTAGACAGATCTGATTTTCCTGCTACATTTAAGCTTGATTTTTTACTGACTCACACATTTACCAAGAGAATAGAATGTAATTACATATTTCATTTTTAAAAGCATTTACTTGTATCAAAACAGGAGAGAGGGACTCTCAGTAACAGGAAACAAAGATAAAATGAGAAGTTGCCACAGATGAGATGCTTTAGGGGGCAATTTCCTACTGGCATTATTACTGTTTTTATTTTGTTTGTGTTTGTAGCTATCTATTCTATTACCTTACTCCTAAACAATTTGTGGAAAATTAAAAGGATTAATAAAAGAACATTTTCATAAATGTTGGAAGTACAAAAGATATAACAAAAATGAGTTAATTTACATATTTGATACAATAGCCACTATTAGGAATAGAGATTAATGATATTGAACAACTAGAAAATATAGTGTTCCTGAGTTAAAAGAAAAATAACAGTAGAATTCTACTTGGTTAGGTATATAAAGGATGAGAGTATTCCTAAAGCTGTCCAGCTGAGATTACCACTAGGGAGTGATGCTGTGATGTATATAGTGCACGCTAATCATGATATATTAAAATTACTACTAATAATGGCATTTTGAGTTGAAGAGTTATAAGCAAATGAGCATTTCTGCAGGGTGCAATCTTTTTGATGTTTTTGCCTTAATAATCATCAGTTGTCCAAAATTCTTAAAGTCAGAATTAATTATATTCGCTAAGACACTGTCTCCAGTAGTCTTTGTTCCTCATATGCAGTGCCTTCTGGGTACAGTAGTTATGGACTTGTATGTCTTTCTGACACTGACAATAGCCAACCTATAATAAATATGGATATTGTTGGAATTACAGGGTATAACTTCCATGAATTTTCCACTTGACATTCTTTTGGATGGTTCACTAAGTTTGAAGCCAGCTAGCCTGTGATATGGTAAGAATATTCAAGCAGAGGCCCAGAGAGGAAGATAAGGCTCTTGACAACCAGCAGTTTGTCTTTCAGATTCCATCATGGTTTCCAAAGACCTAACTGACTGCCAATATTTTGGATGGTGAGCTGTTAAGAGACCCTATATCCAAGCTACTCCATTAAAATGCTCCTTGTATTTTGATCCTTTAGAAGAATTTGAAATACTAAGTACTGATTGTAAAGGTTTAGAATAACGTGGTTATGATGTGTTGTGATCCGTTTTCCATATGATTCACTGTTAGGCGGTGGGGACTTTGAGAGCTCATTTTTGTCATGAGGCCTGAAGCCTCTTGAATGCGATTAGTAAAAGAAGCCTCAGCAAGTTCCCTCAGCATAGATCCACATAAGACTCAGTGAGGAACTGCTACCTACGAACCACAAATCGTTTTCCAACAACCAAATTTGCCTTGACCACTGACTTGCCGTGAAAAATAAATGTCTCCTTCACTTATGGTGTTTTAATATTGTTATCATATTTAGACATGCAGAAATAGTTAAATGATAAAATATAAAATCATATGTATGAAAATACATACATGTTTCCATAAATTATTTTAATCATGTTTCCATACATTATTTTAAACTAGAATAAGGAGCATTAAAAAATTTTCCCATGGATTGCCTTTGTGTATGTCTATATTATTCTTAGTTACAACCAATTATTGAATCCCACAGGAGTATTTCAAAAAGAACCAGCTAAACTACACTCAGGGATACTCAGACTAATTCTATTTGATACTGAGTCTATTTCATAAGGATTTAAAATATCCTTAATAGTAAGCCCAGGTGGTTTACATACACACACCACCACCAACAAGAAGAACAACAACAAAAATCATAACAACAACAGCAACAACAACCACAATTATTTACACCTTCTATTAGAGTAGGTGCAGGGGAAAATGAAGAAGAGGAAAACTGCAAAGGGATCTCGGTCTCTCTGAGATGCAGATTCTATTTAAAGAAGATTCACTAAAGGGAGCCTTAACTCTCAGCACTTCAGTCATTGTTTTTAGTCAGATAACCTCTCCAGGTTAGATAATGTGAAAGTTTGATGGCAAACAACGTTTAGTGGTGAGCATATTTAGTCTGCTTTATATGTTTTACCAATCCTCTTATGCTGGAATTTTTCTACAAGTAAGTGTTAGAGGTGGGCAATGAGCCACTCATGTATTTTAGATCAGAAACATTAATCATGATGATTATCAGTTTTGCTTTGCATAACTGTTAACTTTGCTTTCCTTGTATTGCAGCCATTATCTATTTTAAAATAAATAATAACTTTAAGATAGTATATGCTTCCACTTTTAAATAAAGAGATGCCACCTTAAAGTTATAAATTTTTGGTGTCAATTATTAAACAAAACTGAATTTTTCATATGAAAGTCAGTTTTCCTGTGAAACTAAGTATATTTTAATAACAAAAATATCTCATGGCAGCAAAGAATGATAAATAGATATTAAATAAATGTCATAATAAAGATAAAAAATATCAGATCACGATAATTGAGTAAGTAGCTGTCCACATCCCCAAAACTAATGGATTTTAAGATTTGGAACGTAGCATTTTTAATTATTGTAATATAAGTCAGTTAAATATCTGCAATAATGACTTAATCATTATGTTTTCTATACACTTTTCATTACAGTCTCAGAAAAAATTAAAAGCCATCTATGCAATGTAGCTGAAAGAAAGTGTCTTTGCAATTTTTTTTTTGCATGGTTCAACAACATTTTACCAGGCATTTGGGGCTAGACAGTCAGTAGCATTTGGCCCCTGTACAGTCCTATCTTCTTTCAAACTTGTCCAATATTAGTGAACATCAAAGAGTAATTCATCACTGTGTCACACTGGCCTGAAGAATTTCTTAGGGGCTCAAGAAGAATGATGAGGTTAGGCTTTAAACCCTGAAAATTCCTGAAGGTGAATTTTTCTCTTTGGTGTACACCAATAATTCTCTGGGTGCTGTTTGCTTGTGGGTCTTATTCTCATTGCCAATCTTTTTATTTTAAGTGGCCAATAAAATTGACCACTGAAACAGCAGTCTATGTAAATGACATTCAGCCTAAGCCTAGGTTATACTCAATAAAGAGCTGACACATATTGTATCCCCTAGAAATTTATTATTAGACTGGTGAGTGGACAATAGAATTCAAAGTTTCTTTAAGAAGAAATCTGAAATGCAAGGATAGATTTTCGATGGAATGACTTGCAATTCCATAGAGCCCCTATAAAAGTCTATTTGTAAGAAATTTAAGAAGCTACAAATGCTGACCATGATCTTGTGTAATACCATAATTTTTATAAAGCAGTAGTTTTTCTGAGTAAAGCATTGGACAACTTGAATTTGTCTTTGCAATAAAACCCTCAGCCTTAGAGAGAAACGGTCCTATGTATTAGAAATGACAGTGTTTTAAACCCACCAGTAGTTCCAAATGATCCAGCAATTTTACTCCTGGGCATTGATCCCAGAGAAATGAAAACTTAAGTTGACAGTAATACCTGCACACAACTGACAATATCAGGGTTATTTGTCACAGCCTGTGTTTAGAAATAACTGGGATGTCTTCCACATGGTCATAATAAAAGAAACAGTGGTACATTCTTACCATGAAGAACTCAGTGATAAGAAAATGGATCAGCGATAAATTATTTTGATGTATCTCATGGGATTACAGCAAATTAAACAATAGAAACATAATAGTTTCCCTCTTTACTGTTATGTTTTTATAACATGATTGAATAGAGAATAAAAATGATAAAAGTTAGAGAAACAACTGGTGAATGAGAAGGGGGAGGCAGGCGAGATAGAGGTGAGCATGGTGATGAAAGGTCACAGGAGGAGGCCCTGTGTTAAAGGATTGTTCTTCTTGACTGTGGTGGCTGCCACGGGAGGTCGCATCTGGTAGACTTGAGGTGTTCCATCAAAATATGCCCGTCCTCCCGACCCAGCAACCCGATTATATGACACAAAAGTATTTGGAAAAGAATTTCAAGTACATTGTCCTGAATCATTTAGAAAGCCACTAAACCATCACAATGTTCCTTAAAAGAAAAGATATAGGGAGATCACACACATTAAATAAGAGGCACGTGACCACGGAGAGGGACATGGCATGGAAAGATGGCAGCTCACACATGCTTTAGAGTCACAGAAGAAAAGTTCCCCTAAGGAGTATAGAAGAAGCACAGTTCTGTAAAAAAAAAAAAAAAAAAAAAAAAGGAACATGATGTAAAATAAAGTTAAGAGATGCAATCCCACAATTAATAAAACAGAACTGCACAGAACAAGAAATATAGTTGATGTATATGTATTTGACAGACTACTTATTTGTAAAGAATTACCAGAAAAGAAAAGCCACTAAAAACATGTAGAAAAAGAAATAGGAACAACGTATGAGCACAATGACCTTACAAGAGAACATATCCCAGATTATCAGCAGGCATATGAAATGATGATTGAATCCAGCAGTCATCAAGGACATGTGAGTAGAATCTAGAGTGACACACTGTACTCTCCTGGAAATGTTTGAAGGTAGAAAACAAAAAATCACACATATAAATTTGGTTAAACTGGAAAGTCTTTATACAGCTTTTACAGTTACTTTTTATAGTCATCTTGAAGAACTATCTTGCAATGTCTAGTAAATCCAAATATCTACATACCCAGTGTTTCAGTGACTATAATTGTACGTAGATAGCCAATAGAATTGAGAACATGTTAACCTAAATGAAGATTCTTGAAATGAAGATCTTTGCATTGGCCACATTCCATTTTTATCTTTATTTTTATCATGAGACAGGGTTTAACTAGGTCACAGATTTGCACTGACTGTCAAATTTGCAACCCTCTTTCCTCAGCCTGCCAGAGGACTGGGATTATAGGTGTGTGCCACCAACCGTAGTTATTTCAGTATATTTATGAAGTTCTATTTCCTTATTTCAGTAAAGATAACATGAGTGTTTTACAACAGTTTCATTGATTTATGCACTTACAATCTATATTTTTTTCGATGTGCACATTATGCTTCAATGAAAAATGTTTTCAGTGATTATGAATGGTCTTCAATTATAGCAAATATACAGTAAGGATTATAGTGAATTTCTAGACTCAGGAATTATTCTGTCTCTGTTATTTTGTATTTTAATATCAAAAGCACACTACATGTTTATACTTTTTCAGTATTTATTTCCTTAAGAAAAGATTTTCAGTATCTATTTTCTTTCTTAAAAATGTAAGTCAAGGCTGAGGATATAGCTCAGCAGCACAGTGTCTGCCTAGAAAGTGTGAAGTCCTGAGTTCGATTCGTAGTACACACCCAAAAAGATATATGTCATACAATATTTGGGACCACTTAAATTTTCCGTTTTTATGTACACATCAAACATCATTGCATTTGAAAGGAAACATTTCATCATAATTAATAATCTATGGGAAATATCTATAAAATTTTATAATCAATTCTATAAAATTAAGTGTGGATGTGCACAAATATACTGCTTTCAGAAGATTCATGTAATTACTCATATTGAAAATGTAGAAAAATGGTTTAATGGAGAGATAGGATAAATAAAATGGGCATGTCAAGGAATAAAACCATGCAGTTTATGAAGACATAATTATGTGGAAATGAGAAAAACACATTAAGAAGTGACAATATGCATCACAAGCAAAATTTCTACAGGGAATTAGAGGAACAGATCAGCTCTGAGTCCAGCAACAAATTCATGGATATTGTACAAAAAGCACTAGAAGCAAAAGCAAAATTAGTGGGACTACATCAGATTAAAAGGCTTCTTTATAGATAAGACAGTTTCAACAGAGTAAAAGTATTTCTCATGAAATGGTAGAAATATATTTATAAATCATATCATTATTAGGGTTTACTTTCTAAAACATACTTGAAAGTCCTCTGAGTAGTAGAAATACAATTATCATAGTTGAAAAAGCAGCAATGCACTTGAGTAGACATTTCTCAAGGAAGATACAAAATGAAGAACACTGGCTCAGCATCGCTGATCATTAAAGGCATGCCAATCAAAAAGTTATGAAATGTCATTTTTATGAAGGTCCATTAGTTAACTTTCCCTTTAAGGAAACACACTATGTAGTGAGTCTGTAAGATATTCTGGCTCGCAGTTGCATGTGGATTCACAGCTTTTAGACTGCTGGTGGGGTGGCTCATGCCAGCGACATGAAGCACTTGGTGGAGTTAAGTGCTGATGTCTTGGCCATGAAACAAGTGATAGAGGAAGAGATGACCACCTGCAGACACCTTCAAAGGCCTGTCCCCAAGATCCCACAGTCCTTCCCCACGGTCGCACCCTAAAGGCTCCCCAGCTGCCCACTAGAGCCAGCCTGGGACAATACTGTACCAAATGATACTTTCATGATCTGTCATGATCCCCACAATAGCAAATAGCTATTATAAAAGTACAAAAAAGGATAAATGCTGCAAAGGAAGTGACTACACTGGAATGTGTGCATACTGTTGTGGGATTATAAGATAGTATGTTTGCTATGAAAAGCACTCAGAAGTTATTGAAAAATTAATATTGGAACCAGCATGAGGCCCAGTCATTCTACCTCTAGGTAAATGTTCAGATAAGCAGAAATCAAAATCGGACAAACTCAGATTGTACTATCTCTAACTCCTACACAGGACGTATTGTCAGTACTATGCTTATGATAACATCATTTACAATAGCAACTTGGAGACAAGCTAAAAGTGAACTGGGTGAATAGGTGAGGAAAATGTGCTTATATAATAACAGTGGAATGCTCTTCAGTCTTGGTAAAGAGAAGTTCTGCCATATGCAACAACGTGACAAACCTGGAGGATATCATGCTAAGTGATGTGAGCCAGTAATAGAAGGACACATGACACTGTTTCACATTTACAATTAATTAAAACAATTAATCACACAGCAGCTGAGAGCATGATGGTTGCAAGGAGCTGGGATGGGGAGACAAGGAACATGCTTTTCTGTGGATGTGACATTGGAATGCTGTAATGTGAATAAACCCAAGTAATACAATCGACTGACTTTTGCCAATAGCTAAAGAGACCATATTAAGGCTGGGGGTTCAGCTGAGTGGCTCTGCACCTGCCTGGAAAGCACAAGGTATTAAGTTCAGTTCCCAGCACCAGAAAATAAATACATAAAAAAAAATAAAAATATCATATCGTACACATAAAATTCTACGGTAAAGGGTGATTGTAGTCCTCTGGTGAAGAATAACTACAAAAATTATAGTTTAAAAAGAAAGAATAAACCAGGTATAATTAAGTCCTCAAAACAATGTTATGTGCGGTGTGAGCCCACTTAAGTATACATAGTTGAAAATGTGCAAATGCATATTAAATTTTAGCAATCATAAAACGCTAGTGCTTTATTATTTTTGTTTCTTTATAATTATCCATTCTACTTTGAGTTTTGAAACTCAACTGTAGTACTAAGCTTTTACAAGCTATTGTGTTTTTAGAAATGTCTTCCATTTTCTCCTCATTGAGAATAACACATGAAAATTTAAACGTATCCATAAAGCCTTTATGTAATAAAAGCTTTTCAACAAGGTCATTAAGTGGTAAAAGTCAGCAACAGACTTTGCAATCAAACAAGCAGGCTGCAGTCCTGACTTTGCTGTTCTAGCCATGAGGAACCTAATGAGAATCTGTGTGATTTAATCTTCTCCTCTATATAATTTGTAAAATAGAATTAGCACATAGGATTTTATTAATATATTACTGGCTGGTCTTGAATAAATTATATCCTGCATTATGATTATTTCCATTATTACTAATATTGTAAGAAAGCTTCAGGGAATAATGCTTAATGCAGTTATAAGTGACTTCTCTAAAAGTTTGTTGGTGTATTAAATTTTTAAAAGGAGATTTTTTTCTTAATATTGTTGGTATTTTCAACAAAGAAAAATCTGCTTTAATGATTTATGTGAATTTAATTGCAATAAAAAAGAAAAATATAATTAAACATTTTATTTTTTACTTCTCTCAGCATTCTGGTCTTCTGAGCGCTGACCAGAATTTCTCATCAAGAACAGCTGAAGTTGTTCCAGCTCTGCTTTTAAAGCCAGAATCCCCAATCCTTTTCTCTTTCCCTTTTTATAAGCTAGTTCCAGAGGCTGCTAAACTACATGGTCAATCACAGTCAATGCAATGACCTAACTTGTCTGGTACCAAATTTAGTCTTAGTTACTTACCTAGTTGCTGTGACAAAATACTCAACATCCAGAGTTAAGGGACAAAAGGTTTATATAGCTCACAATTTGTAGAAATTTCAGTGCGTAGTTGACTAGGTACCAACCAGGGTGACATCTCGGACAGACATCACAGTGGAGAAACAATTTGTGGCAGGCAGAGGAAGCAAGGCAAGCGAGCAAGGGCCCTTAGCAGTGACTTTCTGCCACTTTTATATCCTACCTAGCATACTGGGATGGTGCCAAAGCAGTCAGTGCACTGATGTAGTGATCACCCACTCTTAACTCAAGCACCCTTAATTCTAGCATTGCACCATGAACTGGTCACTTATGCTAGATCCAGTCACTTCTGAAAAACTCCATCTAGGACCACGTGAGGCTTTTGGTCTCTAAAAACAAGTTTTGGACATCTAAAACAAGTCATAACATCTCCTGAAAAATAATGTCCTCATCCATTATGTTGTTGTAATGATGTAAAAGTTTCTGCAAAGTACTTGCTGACAAAATGGACAATGCTTTGAAACAAGTTATTATCTTCCTAAGTAATATGTCCACCATATTCTAAATGCCTTATCACATGTTATGTGAACTTGCAAGCATTTGAAATCTGAAAGGCATAGAGTGTGTAAGATAGCAGTATATTGTATTGGTCTAATTTATGAATTTTATTATAGGAAAAGCCCACACATCTCTGTGTATGTATCTTCTGGTTAAGTAAGAAAATGTCATTCCTAGGTGCTTAATCTGGTCTCTGTAAATCAGACAGATGCATCTATTTGGCTAAATAGCTTTTATCATCTGAATAATAAGTACTGCATTTATATTTTTTTAGGTAACTATCAAGGATTGCGATATCCTTACTTTACCAAATTTATGGAAACAAGCCTCACATTGCGGGAGTGGAATAAGGAGGTCTTCAATCCTTTTGAAAATATAAAGACAATTTAGGATTTGGTTTCTTCAAATTTCAGGTCTACAGACAAGTACACAAAACAGAATACAGTCTTAAAAGCATGACTGAGAGATATCTACAAGATTGGTGAAGGTCTGCTAACTGCAAAGAGATCCTTGGTGACAGAATTTTCTCCACACTGATTTAAGTCATCAGTCTCTAGTATTGTAGTAGGGGTTTCTAAAGATGAGAATGATGACAGGTAGAGAGAATTTCGAAAAGAATTTGAAGTGAGAAGAAAAATGGAATAATTGCACATTCTAATGTCTAAGATAAAAATTGTAAGCACTTTTGCAAAGAAGTAGCTAGGTAATAATGGTCAGGTTTTATGGTAATCCTGGTGCTGCATTTTAATTACACCTTGATTTAGGTAGACTCTCAGAGTTTGGCTTCGTTTCCTAATTCTATTTGCCAAGGAGGTTTTATAGGGGAAAATATTCCAAATTCTACCAGTGGCTTACAAATGAATTTGTTTAGCAAATTGCTTGTGATTTGCAAAAGCTTATCGTTTTTAATTTTATTAATGTTGCATTGAAATATAAGAAAAGTAAAGCTAAATGTATAGTTTATAGCAAGCATTATCAAATCATCATACATATCAAGTTTATAACAAATTTGCTTCTTTTATATTATATTGAGGGTACTGAACTGGTGCCAAATCAGTCAATGGACTAATTTAGTAATCGCTCACCCATAATCCAAGCACCCTTACTTCTAGCATTGCACCATGGATCAGTCACACACTCTAGATCTAGCCACCTCCTCAAATGCATCAAATGTAACAAATGTTCATGATTTCTAAATATATCAATGAATTTTATTTCTGTATAATAGTCATTCCTTTGAATCATTTCTTATCTCATCTCATGAAAAAGGAGTGATCAACACTAGTTACCTGTATGACAATGTGTTTTATTTTTATTTCTATGTGTTTGTTTTTGATCTTCTGAAAACTGTGGCACACGATAGAAATGTCCTTTTGGAATAATTTAGCATATAACATTGAGGTTTTGGTTAAAAAATAACTGTAACAAAATTACCAGGACCATAAATTATTTAAATTTAGGGCAAAAACAAAATAAAGGAGAAAACTGACAAGTTTCATATATATATATATTATATATATGATATATATATAATATATGTCATATATAATATATAATATATATAATATATGTCATATATAATATATAATATATATAATATATATATATATAATATTTCTGGTAATAATAAGAAACATTTTCCAAACAAAAAATACCTCTCCATCTATATGCTCAGACTAGTTCATCTTCAAAAATATTACCTAAACTTTAAAGTGATTTTAATTCTGAATCTAAGACAATTGTCTGCAAGATATTCCAAGTTACGTTTTCTTTCCCTAGCAATTAAACACACCATTCAACAATGTGTGTTTGCAGTAATCAAACTCCAATGTTTAATTATTCTGAGATCTTTCAAGAAATTATTCATTCATTGATAATCAGCTAAATCATAGGAAAATGAAATCTGTGTTGATATTTTTTTAGATCTAGTGAATAAATTTGATGTAAATTCCATGTTAGCAGGAATATCATAGGACAAATACTAAACCATTTTACACTTTGATCCTTCTCATTCACATTGACTATGTAATATGTATTAAAATTTAAAGTTTCATGTGCAAATACTTAATGTATTATACTTATTATAGTTTATTATAATAAGTGTGGGGAATTGAACACAGAGAGCCATCCTTGCTAAGGAAGAACTCTCCTACTGAGCTGAATACACTTTCCTATGTTATAGAAAGGTTCAATAACAAACCCTTTTAGCTACCTTCAATTTTTGACATAAACTAAAATAATGTGTTATAGTTAATATCCTGGCATATATCCTTTAAAGTCTCTTTGAAAAAAGAGTTAATCATAAATTTTTGACTAATACATAATTTTCAGTTATTATTTCTCCATGATGTTTCCTAGCAACATTAAAAAGCTATTCTTTCTTCTTTCTATTCTTGTTTGTTAGGAACAAAATCTTATTTCAGAAGGCTTATTTATTATTATTATAAACATTATCAGTGATACTTGATCACATTTTTAACTTGTTTTAATGTGAGAGAAAATCCAGTAGAATTATTAAAATCATTAAAGGTTTCATTTAAAAAATTGTGATAATTTAAAGCAATATTATTTTGATGCACTTAATATTCACAATGAAATGATATTTACCTATATATAAATTTGATAACTTTAAACTTATCTCAATAAAATATATGTTTGGTAAAATTTAATTATATGTAGCAGAAGTTTTGTAGTGTTGCTGGAAAACATTAAGAAAAATATAGACAAACTTGAATTTAAAATAAAATCGTAATATTTTCCACAGGGAAATGTTACTTTTCAAATATAATTTCTGTAATTGTATAGCTTTTCTTTCTGGATGTTAGCTGATATTGAAATATTGAACCGAATTTATAGCAGTTATTTGGGTTTTTCTAGGATTTGACACCTCTTTCTTGCCCAGAGTGCTACGCATGCATGCAAAAAACATCAGTTATGTAGTCTATTTTCTTCTGAGCTAAGATTTCCCTTTCTTTTATTTAATCAATGGTATGAGCATGATCACATATAGTAGTAAATTTAATTCTACTTTATCAGGTCTCAATGTGGATGCAAAATCTACTGTTGAAACCCACCTGTTAAAGTGTAGTGGATTGGCAACTAGTGGTCAATTTAAACATCAGCTGAACTGAATCAGCGTGGTGCTGAGCAGAAGCGGCCCACCTTAGAATTGTTGCCAGCTTAAGAAGAAGACCTGGAGAAGAGGAGTAGCATTGTGGGTGCTCCATTGCTGTTTGGAGCCATTGGTTCTCCCGGAGGAGCTTGTCATGCAGGCTCCCCAGATATGGACTCAGCTATTATCATCAGAGGAGCTCAGGACCTTGCTGTTGAGAATGGCTGCAGTTCACTTTGGGGGAACTTCGGTCTGTCGGGGACCTGGCCAGGATCCTCAATCTCCCAAATGAGTGTACGGTGAAGGCGTAAACGAATGAGACCAGTGGCATGATTGTTAGGCCTCCAGAAGGATCAAAACCCTTTGCAGAGTTGTAAACTCTGGGGCTAACACAAGGAATGTCTCTGTGCAGCCTGGATTTATCTAGTATTCAAACAAGGAAGAGATTAGAGTGGAAAATGCAGGAAACCTGAGCAGGACCTTGGAAGAGGTTCAAGGACCCCTCCAAGCAACAGACTATGCTAATAAGGAGAACGATCCTAGAAGAAAGTTTCCAGGTGAATCCTGCTACAGGAGTGAAATGCCTGCAGCCACAATCTCCATCCTATTAATTGGGGTTGGAGCCCGGTGTCCTAAGCTGGCATCTATCTTGCCCCTGAGATGTCTCCTTATTCTCAGTTCAGCTGTGCCCTGGCCATGCCACAGCCCTCCACATATATTCAGCTTCAACGTCTCCCAACTGTGGTCCTCACTCTGAGCATCACTTCCTGGATCGGGATGGGAAGGAAGATGTGTGTTGTTAAATCTCCAGAAGCTGTCACGCTGGTTTCTTGGTTCATACTTGGCTGTTCTCATTGTCAGAAGAGCTTGAGACCTCACTGCCGCTGAGGATGACAGTGGTACTTTTGTGGGGAGCCCTGGTCCTTACTTTGAGCATCACTTCTTGGCTCTACTGCAGAACCGTCTGCCTGCTGGCACAGAGCTTTAACCCTGCTGGTACAGAATTTCTAGGCTCACTGATGACCTTTGGTCCTTCTGAGCTTGAAATCATTTGCGTGAGTCATGGCCCTGGGCTCTATGTTTTCAGCTGAACTCATGCAGGTTATTGCCATGGGATCTATGTCCTCCGCTGGATTTTCCAGTTCTTCAGTGTTGTGGACAGATTTCCTGCAATTTCTTTGTATTTGATTCCTTAGGTGATCATTATAAATAATACTATAAATTATGTGTCCTTTATGTAATTGTTCTCCTTGCAACCCCTGACTACAACAGTAAGTTTCCCTAAATCAAAAAGGAAATAAAAATGTTAATATCTGTTTACGAGGTTAACCATTTACCTGAAGAGGAAATCAGTGTAATGGATGAGACCCAAGAGTCACCTGACCAAACTTGGGTTCTGATTTCAGCTACATATTAGCTGCACTTGTCTCAGTGATTTTGGATGCACTAGGCAATCTCAGGAAGATCAGCTTTATTAACAACAAAGACAATAGTGGTAGTGCACAGAAGAGACAGACATGTTCTCTATATTGAGTAGTGCAAAACATGATGATAATGTCTTTCTCCATAAACTAGAATTCAAGGGAATCACCAGCCTAATGTTTTAAAAAGTGTCAACCTGATTACCAGGGAGCCATAGTGCACACTTCTGGGTGTGTCATGGAGGTGTGATCTTGATGTGTCCTGGATATGGAATCCTTTTTAGAGCACTGTTCCCTTAGTTGGTTGCTCAGCTGTCATGAAATAAAGGAGCTTTTATTGCTCTGCACTCTTCCTCTATGATGTGCCTGCCTTTAAGTCAGCCAACCGTGGACTAAATCTTCCACAGTGATGTTCAGAAAGTTAGTGAAACAATGCAAGTAAAGTGAGTTTCTTCATTTCTGTTATACACGGACTTTTTATAATATTAATATTATTTCAATAATTTATTACAGTAAATTTTCTTTGTTTCTTTCTCTCTCTTTCTTTTTTTTTCAGCAGTATAGATTGAATCAAAGGCTTCACCCTGATCTATATTCCTTCCCTCTTGTTTTTAATTTTAAGACAGGGAACTGCTGTCACTAAATTACCCAGGTTGGGTTCAAACTTGAAATCCACTTGCCTCAGTCCTCTGGAGAGCTGGGATTATAGAAAACACCACCACAACAGGCTTACCTTAGAAATTTTGTGTTGAAAATAACTAGCAGGTGGCATGGAAAAACGCAAACACCAATTTTTATCTATAGTAATCCAATTTTTATCTATAGTAATCACACTTATTTTGCATTTGTGCATATTGTAGTTTGTAGAAAATAATACTTATTAAAAAGGACAAGATGATTTGCTGTATGTTTTGTTTTTGCCTTCTCTTCAACTCTCATTGTAACAGAAGAAAGAACTTGAATTCCAAATATAAGAATCTATGTAACTGCTCACAGAAATACATCGACCTGCCTGTTTTATGTTAAGTAGCCAAATTAAGTATCATGTGTGGATGACTAGCGTCTTGTTTTTCTTTCAGTAATAATTACTACACTTTAAACTAAAAATATATAGATGAATTGTACTTCATTTTGTCCTCTCTTACAGATGGATAGAGACTGATTTCAATTTTGTCTGTGAGTTTATTTTGGCTGAGGCAAATATCCTTCAGGGGTCCGCTAAATAGATTTTCTCCTGTGTTAATGTATCAGTTAACCTTCAAAATGTGGGTAGTTTATTTCCTTCTCAGGAAATAAATCAGCCCCTGTGTTGCTCAACAGCCGTGGCCAAAAGGGGACGTAGTAAGAAGGAAACATAAAAAAAGCTGCTTGCAAATTGGTGTTATTTACAGTTATTGAGGAATTGCAACATGCTATGAAATATACCCTAGTGAACAGGAGCCAAAATTAGTCAGCAACACTACAATTACTCTTTTAATGTATTTCAGCTGCCTAAATAAAAACAGTCTATACAGGTTTAGATTACCCCAGGGTACAAACAAGCACATTTTCCTTAAAGATGCAGCAGCAAAAGCCTGTTTTCCCATTAAGCTCTGCATTATGAACCGATGTGGTTGAGAATTACTTGTTTGCTGTCTTCAGAATTTAACTATTCAGTGGCACTCTTGTAGGTAAGATGACAAATGGATATGATTAGAGATATTCCCAGGCAAGCAATGATCATTTTTGACTTATATTAATATCTAATATATTTATATGTACCCTGGGAAAGGAACTATCAGTACTCTATAAAAGTATCTTAGTGCAAAAGTCAGATAAAGATATAACTATGTCTTAAAGGAATAGATAAAATTATTAAGAAGTATTTATCTAAGGCTCGCTGTGTCCCCCCTGCAGGAAAGAGGATGCTCAAACAACCGAAGGCATGAATAAACTGAAGGAAAGCTATTGTGACTGTCGCTGAGATAGCGAGGAGGAGGGAGGCATTTGGAAACAGAAGCCAAGCACCTAAAGTGGATGCCCGCTTGAAGTCCTAATTTTAAAATTGTTCTTGTTCTTAGCAGCAGGTGTCACGAGAGTGGAGAGATGAGTGCCATGAATATACTCCCATTATAATTAAAAATATTTTGGGGATAGGAAGAAAATTTTTATGAGTCTGGATAAAATAGGCTGGAGGCATGAGAGAGGTCATTCATGATGGAGATAGAAAAAAAAAAGGACAGGTTCCAAACAAAAATTATCAGAGTGCAATTTCTGGTAAGGACAACTTGGGCACCCAGATGATCCAAATGACGATGTGAAAGACCTAACGAACAATCTGATGGCATTTTGAGTCGGTACCTTTGAAAGACAATTAAGTTGAGATAACACTCATACTGATGTCACCTAGATGACATGTGTTGCCCTCTAATGCTTGTTACCCAGGAGTCCTTACCATGTGAGGGTGCAGAGAGAAGGTGGCTCTCCACAGGTTACACCTAGCACCCTCAGCAGGAACCAAATCTGCCAGCACTGCTTCCCTGAATGTTCCAGCCTCAGGAACATTGTGAAATAAGTGTACTTTGTTTAAGTTGCTCAATGTGTAGTATTTGGTTATGGAATTCTGTGCAGACTCCACAGAAGAACTGAACTGAATATAGCAGTAAACAGTGTGTTTCACAGGTTATTTTTATGTCCCTTGCAGGAGCAGGGGATGCCACACAGGAGGGAGCCAGTCATGGTGAGCCTGTCTTTGCTTTGTTGGGTGTAGAGTGGTAATCACGCATTCACATACGGGCAAGTGGAACTGGAGCTGCCTTTGAGACTGTAAGTAGTGGTGTCCCTGAAGCAGCTAGATTTATAGCTTAGGAAATCAGAGGAGGCATCTGAGTGAAAGCTAGGTTGGGGGAGCCATCGAGTCAAGGTAATAATTAAAGGCACAGGTGAGAGTCCTCCAGAATAGAGCACCAAGGAAGAGGAAAATGAGCCCATGATTTTCTAGCTATTAATGACCAATGACAAGAAAATGCTCTGTGAAAATAGTCTATTCAGCAAAACAATATCAGAAGTTGAAGCGTTGCATTTCATCGATGTCATAATATTTTCTTGAAGAATATAAGGAACATGTGGGAGCCCAAGGCTCTCAAGTTAGACATGAAAAATGAAAGATTTTCTTGAAGCAGAATCATTGTAATCACTTGAAAAGGAAAAATTTGTTTCTGTAATGAGACGACGTATCAGAGCGGCATAGGGAATTTTGTCAAACTGATAAAGTAAAATCAAACAACTGTCTGTCCTAAAGTAAAGTTTGTTCTTTTTACAGAGCAGCAATGAGGAGTTGAGTGGTTTATCCAGTAAGCTATCCTGTGCCATGAAGTCGGAGGTAGCAGATACTATGAAAAAGATACAGTGTGCAAAAGGGAAGGATGCAAATGGCACAAAGGCAGCCGTATACCAGTAAACTGCTAAGCTTAGCCTGAAGAAAGAATGACAACACATGAGACGCAGGAAGTAGGGCAAAGCTAAAAGTACTCAGCATCATGGGTCACAACCATGGGAAACAGTAGACTTTCTTGACAGAGAAGACATCATGCCAGGAAGGAAGAAGGAAGCATTAGTGGTTCACTGAGGTCGAAGGAGCAGCTAGATCTGTATGTCTCTTAAGGATGTCCAATCCCAGTCAAGGGAGCCAGAAATTTCTCAGAGGCTATGAGAGGCCTTTGAAGTATTTGGTTAGGAAATTGGCAGGAAGAATTTGAGTATGCTAAGGAAAATGAATCTCTTTTATCCATCACTCTGAAGAAAAAGGATTAAATATACCAAAAAATGACTTTTCTTAACACAGTTAATTGATATACAGAGAATGTACACAACACATTTTTATATTTTCATCATAAAAGAATCTGGTCCTCATTTTCGTGACTATTAAAAGTACTACTAAATATATGAACAATAAAATGAGACAGTGAGGTGAAAGAAAAGTCAGGCATTTTTATGTTAGTAACATCTTATTCTAAAAAAAGAAAAAATACAACTATAATGAGTCAATTCAAGGAATAGTTTAGCTTGTGTTTTTTAACTTTTTAATTTTTTTATTAGTACAGGTTGGCAATTCACACAGTGTAGAATCATTTTGGGTAGTGGTTAGCTTGTGTCTTCATAAAAGGATTCAGAAGGGAGTAGAGAATGAGGAAATGATATGAAATTTATAGCCAGAAACTTTTATTCAAATATGCACTATAAAAAATGTGAGAAAAAACCAAAAATACATGGTAACTTTTATTATGAGTGCTAATGAATTCCCAGGACTTTGTATTTTCTCTTTCTTTTTTATTTTCTTGTTTTTCTGAGTTAAGTCTGACCTTGAACTCACTAAATAAACCAAGCTGGCCTCCAACCCATACAGTGGTCTTGCTTCAGCTACTGAGCGCTGGGGGGACAGGTGTATGCCGCCAAGCACAGTGGATTTTGTACTTCCAAAGACTTGCTTGAACTCTGACTAAAAGGGAACCAATCCATGAAGGTATGCAGGTTTCAGGCATGGAAGTGAGTGCTAGAGGTTATTCAGGAAGTAAGGAGCAAGTCCCTGAAAAGCTGACTAATTCTTCAGAGGAATTTCTACCTAGATGAACCAAACACCAAGAATGCACAAGACTGGGCGAAGACAGAGAGGACAGGGGCTGTGGGCCACTAATCTCTAATTCTAAAGAAGCATCTGGAGCCACGTACGCAGTTTCACCTCTCAGCATCCTCACTGATGACTCTTTTCTTTGCTTCTCGATTAGACTAGAAGTTTGCAGATGTGCAGGTAGAGAATTAGGGATATTACAGTGATACAAAAAAGGCAAAACTACAGCACATTCATGTGAAGTAGAATAAGAGTGATGAAACATGATAGGAAAACTATTTTATCTTTTTGCTTCTATCAAATGTAATTTTCAAAATCCTGAGCATACTATTCCCATATAATAGCAAGTGCATGTCAAAATGCATTAGTGAGTAAACTAAATAGATGCCAAAGCTGGTTCAAAATGGATGCAGAATAACATTGAATTTATAGTCAATAGGAGGGGGAAAGACATTTTATGACTCATTTTTATTAAAGAATTTCATAGAATTTTATACACGAAGGGCAAAAATATATTAACATTCAATATATTTTACTGAAAAAATTGAAGAGAAAATTTTTCTCTTTATATCTGTTTTATAGTAATTTAAAGTGTCTTTTCATATCACATATATAAATTTATGTATTCTCCTTAGCCATGTGAGCATTTGTGCTTACCAGAACTTTAAAAAATATAATTAGGGTAGCATTATTAGATGAAATAATCCAATTCATTTTTCTATTTACAACTAAATATATGTGGACATGTATAGATATGTATAAACTACATTTTATACATATACACATGTGTATTAACACGTATGTGGATGTGTATATATTCTACATAAAGTGAGTAATTTACACATATATGTGTAAAAAATTATACTATACATACATACATGTTGTGATATACAGTTATAGGCATCCATAATATTTACATAACATATACAACTATATATATATATGATACATGTACATATATACACCTATACACAGTCCTATATTTATGTGTGTTTTTAATGAATATTGTTGGTAGAAGCTGTTGAAATACAAATGGCTAAAATGATAGAAAAGAATGTAACAAAAATATTAGTCATTAGAATTCTTTGACTAGCAGAGCACCTAGCAATACCGTACACTTAATTGCCTAGATATCAGGGAGAAATGGTGGAGGGTGCCTCAGCACCCAGTACCTGGAAGACTGAGGCAGGAGGACCTCGAGTTAGAGTAGAGGTGGGGCAACTTACAGATATAACCACCATGGAAATCAGTAGTGAGATGCCTCAGAAAAACTGAAACTAGAAATTTTATTTGACCCACATCTTCCCCTTTTATTTGACCCACATCTTCCCAAAAGAGTTAAAGACATCATGTCATATTGACACACACTGACCCATGTTTATAGCAGCACAATTCATAACAGCTAGATCTTGGAAGTGGCCTACAGATCCATCAACAGATGAACTGGTGAAGAAAACGTGGTATCTATGCACAATGGTGCATTACTCTCCCATTAAGAAAGATACACTTTGGTCATTTGTAGTAAAATGGATATATCATAAAACCATATTAAGTGAAATAAATCACACTCAGCACTTTAATTATGCCCGATTTCTCTTATATGAGAAACTCGAAGTATAAATAAAGAACAAAATAAAAGACAACCAGTAGGAAGTGAGA
This sequence comes from Dolichotis patagonum, assembly GCA_004027295.1. Lineage (NCBI taxonomy): Eukaryota > Metazoa > Chordata > Mammalia > Rodentia > Caviidae > Dolichotis > Dolichotis patagonum. Next base: position 22,885 of record PVJX010029461.1, read on the forward strand.
AGATAAATCTTT
>PVJX010029462.1:0-22895 GCA_004027295.1 Dolichotis patagonum
TTTTTTTTTTTTAGGGAAATATCTTTTAGTGCCTTGTGATTCAAAATCAATTGACATGTTAAGCCATAGAGAATTTTATAGATAGCACAATCGATGGAACTCTCTGAAGCAAATTCCAGTTAGTGAAACATCATCCTAAAAGAGCATGAAAAGAGATTGCTCAGGCAAGCGGCAGCCACTCTGGGGGGAGAACCACCCAGCATCTCCCGAGATCCCCGCCATGTTGGAACTTAGGGCGCTGTGAAACCAAACAACCAGCCTGCCTGGTGAGCCTAACAAACATCCCATCCCCCCATCCCATGAGGAAATGGGAGCCAGAGGTCTGAGCATCTCTTGGGAAGATGACCGTATGCAATGCAGCAAATGGGGGGATTTCCTTCTACCATCTCTTTGAAGGCAAATATTGTTATCACTGTTTTGCTTTGTTCTGATTAATTGTATTGCTCTACTCAATATTCTGTTTTGATAAGTTCTATAATGTTCTGTATTTGATTTGATTTTGCTATACCTGACTGAAAGAACAACTATTGTGACTATAACGAGATATACTCTGGCACCTATTACTGTTATCCTGCTGACCTGTTGTGATGTTCTGTACCAATTTCACTGTACGGTCTCGGTTATGTTCTGTCTTGTTCTGTTGTATTTCACTACCTTCAAAATTGAAAAAAGCATGAAAAGAAAGCTGTTTCTCATTCTGCATCTATGAAAAATGTAGCTAATACGTACAGACCTCCAGGTTCTCAGGAAATCACACTGTTCTTCGAGTATTGGCAACTTCCTGGACTCTCACGCAGCCAGACAGAAAGGCTTCGGGCAGAGCCGGGCATGCTCCTAGGGAGCCCATGGCTTCGCCTCACCTGACCACTCCTGACCCTCCGGTGCCACGTGAACAAAGAGCAGTGTCTGGGCTGGTAAAGCAAAAGCCAACACCGCGCAGCAGGGCTTCCAGTTAGAAAACACAGTTTCTCCTGCGGTGCTGTTGCAAACCGCTGTGTAAGCCGCACTGTCCATCACCTCTCCTCACTACTGGTCCTCTCTAACCCAGCCGCCTTGCGTGTCCTTACCCAGGACAGCTGCCCTGCGCTGCCCTGCAGGTGGGTTGAGCCCATCAGGAAGCCCTGCGGACTCCAGGGTCGTTCTCTGCCACGGATGCCTGAATGCGACCGGCCGGGCCCCTCTGGGTGCTTCATTTCCTTGCTTGAACCGGAAACCTCACTTAAATCCACACAGAAGGTCTCCACCAGGCTTTGGGGTGGTGTCATCCACACTGGATCCCAGGCTGAATTTCTTCTGAACCCGCAGTAAGATTGTTCTTTTTTGTTTTCCCTTCCTTCTGTGTTGCTCTCCAGCAGTTTTGGCAGGCTCAAAGCACTTCCAGAAGTTTAAAGGGAGAAGGTCTGGGCCACGTGAGGAATCCGGGAGAGAGTGGGGTGGGTTTCGGACTCTGTTCCTCGCCATGTCCTCCTCTGCACCTGCTGCCCCTCCCCTCGGGCCGGTGCTTACCCAGGAGGGCCGCACGCTCACAGCAGGCCCGACCTGCACACTCTTGCTGCCCTGGCCTCTGGGAAGCCCCTCGCTAACAGGGTCTGTTTTTCTTAGAGCCTAGGACCATTCTTTCACCTGGGAACGTGGCCCTAGGCGGTAACGTTCCCTGGGTCTGTCACCGTCCTGTGTTCTCTCCCTTCATCCTGCCCACACCTGTGTATGTGCTTTATTCACGGAATCTGTTCACTTAACCGCTGAGTGTGTCGTGTCTCATCATGAAGCACGTCCTTGGGATGATGGCAGAGGTGGTGTGCTCCTCTCATGTGAGTACAGAGGGAGGCTGAGACAGGAAGGTGCACATTCTAGTCCTATTTGTGCAATTTAGTGAGACTCTGTCCCAAAATTAAAAAAAAAATGCAGGTGGTTATAGCTCAGTGGTAGAGTGTCCTTGCATTACAATTCTAATACAAAAAGAGACAAGAAAACACCGGCATAACATCACATCCCAACCATGAAATTATTTAACCCATGATATGACATGGAAACAAAAGTTTGAATTCACAAATAAAATGTACACTCAGAGAAATTGCACAGCCGTGACAGTGGAATCCATGGCAGAAGATTAAATCTCTGCAGAATGTCATGGGCAAAAGGCACAAGGTAAGAATGAAGTATAAGTGGGGGACAGTGTCCTCACCGAGGAAAATGGGAAAGAAATGAATGAAGCTGAGCAACAGGGAAAACAGATTCGAAAATCTGCCATCTGATCCACTGGGTCCCAGATTCAGTTAATATTTTTCAATAATATGAAAACAGGGGATTGTAAGGCTCTGGTTTCTTCATTCGGTTAGTTCTCTTATCATCGAAGTATGTATGGATCAGTAATCGTTAATTACAAACGTATGTCCCTGTATCTTTGCTCCAGTCCTAATGGACCCAGCTACGTGTGTCCTTGTGCTCAAATGCAGAGCACAGCCCGCAAGGGGATGGGAGGAGTCTCCCTCCTGTGTGGGGGACACTTGGTCTTCCGGTCGGTTCCTTGCTCCTGCTGCATCCTAAAGACTGCTGAAGTCTGCATTCACCAGTCTCCTGGGCTTGTCGGAAGACCCTCAGGGAGCAGGGACAGGAGATGGGCGCTCAGGAGGAAGAGGGAGCCGGGGCTCCTTCGGTGCTCTGGGCTGGCGCTGGGTCCCTTCTTTACTTTCAGTACCTGCCATCCACTGGGATGTCGTCCTGCACCAGGGCCAGCAGCTGGGTCAGTGTGTGAGCTCACTGACTCCATCTCCTGCTCCTGCCCTTCCAGGTGAGTCGGCAGCTTTCTGGTCCTGATGTTGCTGACCTCCGGACTGCGTGTCATCCCTGTGTGCCTTCTTGGTTTCTTCTACCACCTGGGAAATCAATCCCCTGCATTAAATTCCCTACATCTTAAATACTTTGAGTGTTTTCCCTTTTCCTTATTATATTCTGTGGTTATACTAGTTTGCACATTTGATCCATTTTGTATGTGACTTTTAGAAATGATTGGCTGTAACACTTGGCAGAGTGCCTAGGACAAAGTATTTCACAAACTGTGGGACTGTATTTCTGCAGAGAATTTTGTGAAGTTTAATATTTAATGGAAAATTAGGATAGATTCAAGAACCCTAATCAGGAATGTAGCCATTCAAAGGAAACACATGTGCAGCTATCAAATATCACCCAATATTAACTCATCTTAACAAGACACAGGTTGAGGGGAGGACTGAAGCGTGGCCTCCCTTTTCCTGCCCCACCTCACCCCCAAACCTTCTGGGATGAGGAGGCGTCACGCCCCTCATCAGAGGTGGAAATGCTGCAGTCTCAGCAGAACGGTAACATAACCATTGTAATGGCTGTAATTTATACCACAATTTGTAAAACGCAGGCATTCTGCGATGGTTACCATGGCGACATGCATAGAGAGAGAAGTGAGATTGCAGATAAAAATAAGCTATGACTGGAATGTAGAAAGTATAAAGAGTGACTCCAAGAGTAAGGGGGAAATGTTACAAGACATAAAGGGCTGCCATTGAAACCACATGCTAAAAGATGTGGTGGCCATTATACCCTGACAACGGTGTGATTAGCAGACATACCACTGGATAAGGGAAAATGAAATGAACTATTTAATGCAAGTGAAAGATAAATTACAATAAACAAAAGCTACCAACATCCAGCACTCCCAGCAGTCCCAGGCAGCAAGGCTACCAGGTTCCTCAGGGCCTCCAGGCCCCGCACTGCAGCTGCACTGGACACAGAGCAACCTCTGACAGCGCCACAGTGGTCACTGACATGGGAATTCGTAGATCAACTCCACAGGGTGAATTTTCCAAGGGTTACTCCCATCGTATCCTATCTTCCTGTGGCGAAGCCTAGATTTAGTGATGGAATTGATTCTCATACAGCATCAAATAAAGGATAAACTCAGCAGACAAAATGAAACACATGTCAATCTAAATTAATTATATTTTTAAAGGTTTCTCCTGCTTACTTTAAGTAGTTTCCTAGAAAGAATGCTTACAAGGATCCAATACATGGATAGTGAGCATATTAAATGAAAATCTATGAAACAAAATCTAGAATAACAGAAGAGAATGGACAAGACCATGCTTATGCTTTATTATATGACTGCTGTGAAATTGTTTGATTCTTCATCACATAACTAATTTTTAAGTAAAATTTGCTTTATCACAGAAATAATTGAGGCTATGAAGAGAGAACCTGAGTGTGTTATAAATGTATAAGATGATCTCCTTGAAGGAGATAAACTGGATGACCTAAGAGACTCTGCAAGTGAGGGGAGTTGGAGGAGATGCTAGACAGACACACTGAGCTGCCTGACAGGGCCGATTCCCGCAGAGGAGCCGGCACTTCTGACGCCACCATCCACGTGGCCCCTAACTTACAATGGGATGCCTACAACTTCTGGATTTGGGGGTGCAAAACCAATACAGATTCAGTAGAAACTGAATTGAGTTGGCATGTTCTGGGCATGGGAGACCCACTTAAAGAGGCTTGTGGTTGGAAAGGTACAATAGGAGAACGAGCGGGAAGGATTTCAGCTCATCTTCCTTGGAAGAGCTTTGTTATGGCTGCTTTTCTTTGGAGAAGTTTTGGTGCTTTTTCTTTGAAAGAACTTTGCCTGTTTTGTTCAGGGGAGCTTTGTCTTCATCTTAGATGTCATTTCCTGGCTTCCAGTGCAGATCCCTCAGCTTCCTGGCACAAACATTTTGGTGGCCAGCACTGGCCCTTGGGCCCTTTGGGGCACAGAACCTCGAGTCTCCCATCTCGGATCCTTTGGCCTCCTGACCCAGACTTCATGGGACATCTCCATGGGCGCCAAACTCTCAACTGGATCCAGCAGGTCTCTAGCTTGTAGACAGGCGTTTTGCACTCTTCCACCTCTCCTCTAGTAAGCACTGACTGATTCAAGTACCTAGCCGTAGTCTCAGTAAGGGGTAATATTTCATTATTACCAAATCTCTTAGATATGACGTCAGAGACTGGTGCCTGTTAGAGGCATGGCAGTGAGTTCACACGCCTGGAATAATGCCTGACATACCGCAGGTATTCAGTGAGTATTTGGTGAATTACTCTCATCATCTCCTTCATCGCATCTCCAGATCAATGGATCCAATTACTCAACTGCATAAATAAACTAGGCTGACCAGTTTGGCCATACACTTTCTCAAAAGTAGCATGCCACTTCAATGGGCAAAAAAACAGCCAAGAAGTTGAAACAGGAATTCTTGGTATTGCCAAGCTTTCTCTCAAGGACTCTCCTAAGCACCATTAATTAGCAAATGACCTTAATTTTTTGTGGAAGGAATGTCAAATTAAGGAACTCACATTATTCTAGCCTCCTCCTTTGAAACCTACAAAAATATCATATGGTAAAGTTTGATTCATAATTAGCAACAGTGACAGATTAGCGACTAGTAATAAAATAGAAAAATAGGATACTATACTAATAAAAGCTAAACCTGATGAATTATTTATTTCTGGGATTTCCATTTAATAGTATCAGGCCACAGTTGACTACAAGTAACGGAAACTATGAAAAGTCACACCATGGTAAGGTGAGACCACTGTACCATGTTGGATCTTCAGAAAGGATTGTGAAAAATACCTCTATCTATCTATCTGTCTATCTATCTATCTATCATCTCTTTGTCTTCCTCTATATCTCATTACTGGTCATGAGAGATCCTGTAGGGTGTGTATGTGTGTCTGTGTGTGTATGTACCTATATCTGCCTTTCTATATATTTATGGCATTTTATGATAAATTAGAGATCAAGTAACCCAGAAAATGGGAAGTCTATTATCTTCCATCATAAAGACCTTTCTGAAAAAGTCATTACCAAAACAACATTTCCTTTACAATTTAGCAAATTCCTATTTGGCTATCAGGGTCAAATACAAAAGGTACATATTTCCTCAAAAGCATTCATATGGTGTTTCACTGATATGCAATACCTATGTCCATTATAATAAGCATAGGATATAATATATTGACATTCAGAGGCTCTAAACTGTTTTTGAGTCAAAAATACTTGAGACTTGTTTATTAAAAATACAGATTCTCTAGCACCTATCCCGAAGAGTCTGATTCATTTCCTCTAATGTTGGTGCTATTAACCTATTTTAGGAAATTCTCCAGCTAATTGACTATAGCCAGGTAAATTGTATAAACACTGATCCAATTTTTAAAAAGTTGAAGCTTTGCAAGACAGGAAATTCTCCAGTTAATTGACTATAACCAAGTAACATATGTAAACATGGATATAGTTTTTAAAAGCAGAAGCTTTGGGAAGTGTTTGGAGTTATAATCACACATTGAATTGTTAGCTACACAACATCAAACTGACTTCAGCCACTCAGGATTCTCAGTCAGAAAAATGCAAATAAGCCTAACACAGCGATGATTAGTACTTAGCAGGATATGACAGATATTCTCATCTTTCTTTTTAATCCCCTTTTCCCATTAAGATACTTGTCCCATTAAGATACTGTGGTTCTTTATAGTGTGTTTATTGATGACAGAGAGGAATCACATTTTTATCTGTGTATCTCTAGCATTCACCAGGGTACCTGGCTCAAGGTTGGTGCACAAAACTATTTCTGAAATGCATGGGCTCAGGATGACTTCCCAATCACCAGGTTTACTTCTTCCCCTAGAGACAAGACTGACACTTCATTTAATCTCTTCCATTTCTTCCCACTTCCTACAAGATAGAGGTAGCAAACCGCAACCCATAGTATGAAAAGGGAAAAGTGGATAAAAAATATTCTTGAGACACAAAAAGTTAAATTGGTGGTTAGAAACAGAGGATAATTGGATTAAAACTTAATGGATGGAAGGAATTTGAAAGGTGTCCATGTAATTGCTTCTCTGAGCTAAAGGGAATGTGTAGATTTCATTGTCTTGACCTGCCCTGTTCCAAGGAACACAGTACACATGTAGGCATTCAGACTTTTCCTGGAATAGAACTGATCATTAGTGTGAGTCTAATTTAGTTCACCGCTGGAGGTGACAAAGGCAGCACATTTATTCTTTCTACTACAGACATCCTCTTCACTGTTTCAGAGTCTTCTCACAATCTGGAAGGTACAGCCAGGTTTCGAGTGAGGGTATCAGAACAGACAAACCCAACCAACTATTTCATATAATGTGCAATCTACCCTTAGGGGAAAAATGCATACCAGCAAAGTAAAAGCAAACCAGTTTATTTCTTATTATTACCAGCCAATGGGCATGGGAGAATTGCTTGACAACTTGATATTTAATATCTGAAGATGAAAATTAAGCATTTTGCTAATAATGATGTGCTTACAATTGTATTTCACTATCGCCTCCCATTATAGGAATGGTTATCTCTGAAAGCTAAGGAAGAAGATCAGAGCAGCCTCAAGCTCTGAGAAACAGTGGTGCCCTCATATTACTGTCCTAATGTGCTAATTCCATTTACCTGAGACCCATTGGTCACTCATTTCGCCTGGTAACCATTTTCCTTGTGTGTTCCACACTGGGTCTCTTGCATTTGCAACCCAATCTTGCCATTCACCTTTGAGAATTTGGACAATTTTCAGCAATTTTTGTGAAATAAAATATTGTTATCCATCCCATACAACTGACTGGGAACTAAGTTAGATAATCAATTTAGAGCACTATTACCTGGTTATTATCACGAATTGTGTCAGGGTGATTCAGAGAATCAGCAAATCAACATCTGAGTTTCTGAAGTGTGCCTCTGTGTTATACCCCTAAGGATTGCTGAGGATTTACCAACCCCCGGAATAAATCCTTCCATTTGCTTTTCCCAATCAAGCCAAGAGGTAGGTGAGCTCTGTATACAAGAAGTGATCAAAATTTGTAGCAAATGTTTATATTTCTAGTAATTTATTACAGTAAAAGATATACTACCACCACTAGTGCCCTCAGAATATTCCCCTGTGCTTTCAGCACAGTTATTTCATGGCTCTTGGCTCTTTCCGAAGAAGTCCTTCTTCCTGAGCGTCCTTAAAACATTTGATCAAAAGGATGCTAAGCGCAGCTTCCAAGTGCCAGGTAGCAGAAAGGCAGACCATGAAAACATGACCATCCATCGGCACCCACCTTATTCACAGGGTCTGGCACAGTGTGACTTCTGGCTGGCTGCTCCCCAAAGTCAAGATAACCATGAGAAGTAAACATTTTGAATCAGCTCGGGACATCAAGGCAGCCACGACAGCACAACTAAAGATGCACAGGAATGAGGGTTTCAGAATCGTTTCAGAAAACAGCAAGAACACTAGGACAATCATGCTTCAAGCAAAGGGGATTATTCTGAAGAGTATTCATGGCAATGTGCCATTGTGCCTTTTACCATAAAAATTTTTTAAAAATCCAAGCACTCACCATAATTTTTGATCATAGTCCTGGAATTGGGAAGTAGAGAGGGGAAGTGTCCTGTCCAGAGGCAGCAGATGGGAAGGGGAAATCTGGGATTTAACTCAGAAGTCTGCTTCAGAGGGTTTTCTTTACATCACTGGGAACTGGATCCACTGTACCTGGCTTAGGGCAACGTGAATAAGAACAGGTAGAACCACTAACAGAAAGCGAATGCATCCCAACTTCAAATTAGAGCAAAGAAAATCAAACTGAGATGGAACAACTTCCATACAGCCTGAAAGAGAAAAACCGCATCAGAGTCTTGGCAACCCCTGGTGGACCCCGCCTTGCATTCTTGCCCTCCCTCACCACCCCACCCTGAGCTGCAAAGACCTGGGATCCAACTGCTCATCGCACCTGGCAGAACTCAGGAGACTTTGCTTCATGTGTTTCTTGCTTTTCCTAAAGAAAAGAGTATACACTAAAAGCAATATTTGCTAATATTTTCTGTATATAAACCTTCAGCTTCACAGAAGAATGTTATGGAGAATTTTATATCAAAAATGTTCGGTCTAATTACAATCATAAAAGGAAGACATTTCTTGATTCTGAAAAATATTTCTATTTCTTTGCTCTAACTTCTTCAACAATTATAGCCATTTGTATTACAAGTTTACAGATAACAAAGCCAACACAGTAAGGTCCAATGACTTGAGAAAGGGGCTGAATATAAAAATAGGACCAATCCTGAAACTTCTGTGAGAGAAGAGGGGGGCATAAACATTATTCCCCTTGCCTCTGTTTTAAATTGCCAAGTGTTTCTAGGAGACATTTGGGGATATCTGCCTAGACAGTCTCCATCCTGCCATCACAATTTGTCCGCTGGAATAAATAATTAGCAAGATGTCACAGAAAGTCTGGGTCTAAATATATCTTCAAGAAGCAAATGTGTTTTTCATTAGATATCAGTCATATTTCTGCAAAGGGTCTGTATCACATTTACATATATTAAAAAATACTTTTTAAATATTCAAAAGCATGTTATAAAATGCTCAGTAAGATGAATTCTACTCCATAATCATCCAAAATGAATTGATTACTCTCAATGTTTAATATTATCTCAATATGATTTAAACAAAAATAATAGTATTTCCTTTTGAAATTGGTATATTCCATATATAATTTATGCAAAGCATTATCTTTGCTTATGATCTTCTAGCTAATAATAAAATGTGATTTTTTGATTAATTTATCTGGACTCTATCAAAGAATTAAACTAGAAAAATCATTCATACAACCCTTGCACATTAATAACTATACATAAATTCTGAAGCAATAAAATTTCAGTTACCATGTATACAATAGAAAACTGAAAATGGGGGATTTCCCAGTAAGCACTTCGGAGCTAATCAAGGGAGTCTACTGATCACAAGACTTCAGAATGATACAGTTAAAGGTTGTATGAAAGCTATTAAACCACTCATGCTATTCTCAAAACAGAGTTCCTCCGTAATTCTTCCTCTTCCTTTGACGCCATTGCCAATGCATCTTTAGACTCTGTTTTAAAAGCTGTACATTTTCATTATTTCCCCTGCTAGCTCCTTAAGATCCTTTACTGGCTGCCTGTGCTGACTTTGGAATATTCCCTACAAGGCGGTCATTGCTCCTCGGTGCAATGACCCTTTCCCTTTTAAACATGTCACTGACTTGTTCAAGAATCCCTCACCGTGAAGAATAGCGATCTCGTCCTTGAACTAAGTATCCTTCATTCAGATTTCCAGCCCTCCTCTGCTTACTCTGTCTACCACTACTTACACAACTGCACTACAAAATAATGGACTGCCCACACTTCCCAGGTTACATTCCTATCCTTTTCAGGATGAACTTCTCTGCTGCGGGAGAAATGCATTTTCCACAGGCTGACTGTTAACATCAGACCTGTTGTTAATGAGATTTGTGAGAAGATTTTGATGGGTTAGAAGACAAAGAAAGGAAAAAGAGGGCTGCTGAAGACACAGGCACCCTCGGGTGAAAAGAAGTGGAGGTAATTTTATCAGGTCTGGCCGGGCAGGAGTTTGGGAGGTGAGCAAAATGACATCTCAACAACTGATTTGAAGGAGCCTCTGGGTGCACAAAACAGGAAACAGAAAGATTTACTAGGGGCTGAGGGCAGCGCGCTTTGAGGAGTCTCGCAATCGGAGAGGGCTCGGTGCACCCACAAAAAGCCAGCGGGAGGTTTATTTTTGGAAGGAGGAGAACATAGAAGATAAGTTGCTTCTCTCGGCCCAACACCAAGCTGGGCGGATGTCATGTTAGAGACAGCTAAGCCCCAGGCCAGCAGAATCTATCAATTTGCTGTTTGATTTATCTGGCTGTGCAACCGACCCCCCTTTTCCCATCACAGTACCCCAACTGCACTCTGGAAAGTTACTTCCAGCCTCCAGAACAGTCTCGATGGAGCTGCTGGTTTCCTCCTCTGGCCAGAGGAGACAGATGTGCACCAACGCCCTGTCACTTCCTGGCTCCCATCCTTCTGAGGGCTCCTTTTCAACATCTTCATCAATCTATGTTAACAGAACCATGCTCTCTAGCTTTATGTCAAGGAAATCTAACCATTAAGCCATATTAGACCTTTCTCAAAAATTAGCACCAGCTCAGTAAGCGTAGGTGTGAGCCTGAAATAAATCTAATTCTTCAGCTGACCTCAAAGGATGGTAACTAGACCAGCAAAATCTGCATCGTCAGGGAGCTTGTTAGAAACATAAATTTGGTTTTTTCTTTTCTCCTTGGCAGTGCTAGGGTTTAAACCTAGGGCCTCATGCCTGCAAGACAAGTGCTCTTCCACTGAGCTGTCCCCTCAGCCCACAAGCAGGAAGTTTCTGGGCCTCCCACCTCTAGACTTGCTGATTCGATAACCCAAGTGTGGGCCTGGGAGTCCGTTCTCCAGGGAGTGGCTAGTAGTGCTTTCTAATATTTGATCTTCCACTAAGCATATTTGTATGTTATACTTCCATCCTATGTTCTATCCTTCAGTGTTCTTTATTCATAGATCAACTCCAGTAACATTTACTGCTGCACCCTGGCATACAACAGCAGACCAACAAGTGTCTGCCACATACAGTTAAGTATGTCTATGTCACAGGGACAAGAGTCACAGATTGCTGTTCACCTTATTTTCAACTTTTATATTTTATAATAAAATTCAAACCTTTCAACTTGTAGTCATTTACTCCTCCAAAAGTTAGATCATAAAATAATAATATATGTATATTGATCAATTGAAGTGGTATTTTCAATGTAAATCAAACTCATTTTGAAGTTTCTCTAATAATTTTTATCAAATATAAGGAAAAATGAGTCATCCAAGAATTTTACCCTAATTATGTTAAAAAGAGAAACAGTCTTCTATATTTTGTTGGATTCTTCTCTTCTTTTGCATCAAGATATACTTACCAATATGCAATACAATTCTGCTTGTCTGTCATTCATGAATTCTCAAAACTAATAAATACATAAAACTTTATATTTGCAAACATTTGCTTTAGTCTGAAAGCTAATTTAGGCATCTAAATTCTGAGAAATGGACATTATTTATTGCTGGATGGTTAAAATGCCTAAGATGCACTATGAATTTTCTTTTTTGTGTTTAAACTCAACCTACCTTTGATCATAAACTAGTACCTGTAGCAAGCAGCTTGTTATTTTTAAAATGAACATTTTTCATGGTGATTTAAAATCTTTTTAGGTCAAGTGTGAAACTATGATCTTGCTGCCAGAAGAACGGCCAGCTTAAAGCTCATTACTGATTTGATAGCGAACCTCATTCTTGTAGACCCTAATGGAACAGTTCTATGCAGAGTCAAATTAAACCAATTCAACAGAATTCTTCAGCTAACAGCACATACTTGACAATACTTTCACAATTATTCAGGACATCAACATTTCCCGAGAATCCACTCCCAGGAATGCCTGTCCTCTGAGCAACCCCTGAATCTCACAAGAGTGAGCCCCAACACATACTATGATCCTTTTTATATTTATAAAATGAAATTTATTATTTTGGTTATATATTAAATGTTACTTTTGCTAAATCAATTCCTGGGTACTGAAATTCCTTAAATGAGATAGAGGAATGCATCTCTATTCCAACCCCCCACTCACTGTGAGCTTGGCTCAGCACACTGAAAATCATTTTTCTGACATAATGAAAACCATTGCTTCTTGTATGGTCTGTTCTTTGTGAAATTCAGTGATAGTTTAGGCTTTAATCTATTCTAATTCCCAATTCTTTGGGAAGTTGCAGGATCTTTGTCACTTGTATTCTGGTATTATAAAGTTGAATGTTGTAGACCACGTGTTGATATATATGGCTCTCGTCACGCTCTGTGGTGAGCACTGGCTGACTGCCAGGTCCCTTAAAGGACACGGTGCTTGGGAAATCCTCGGAATCGTGTGCTAACAAGTTCACTGCTTATTTCTCAAGGTTCTTCCATCACAGAACTATCATTTATAAAATGCAAAGATCTCTATTGGTCTTTTAATTTTCTTTTCATTTTAATTTTCCACCTCTGTGTCCTTTTACGTTTATCAAACTTCTGTATCAAATCACTATATTCTATCTGCTGAATGTTTTTATCCAGTTCTCTATTTTTAATTTTAAAGGATTCTTTCTTATTCTAAGAATGTTAGCATTTTTGTACTGAATTACTTTTACCATATTAGTGCAATATCAATTCTTTTCTAAGAATATTCAATGCAGCATTTTGAAATTTTTCTTCTGCTTTCTACATTGTCTGTTTTCCTTCACATCTTTACTCCCACTTGCTTGTTTTTCAGGTTGATTTCTCATTAAAAATGAAACAAAGAAGGCTGGGGCTTTAGCTTAGTGGCATAAGCACCTGCCTGGCAAGTGCAAGGTCATAAGTTTGATCCCCGGTACCAAAAGACAATAAGTAAATAAATAAATAAATAAATAATAAAGATTTAAGGATCCCTTAAAAGATAAAAAGTATTGAAAACTAATGACAAATGTGAGGTATTCATGTGTCCCAGTTTTTCTTTAAAAAAACTGATGAAAATCATGTTTATTGGTACATTTTTTAGGTATATATAACAACTCACTCATTTTACAGGGAGTGTGTAAGTGTACAGGATAGAACTCGATTCCTCTTTTTCCCCACCCACCTGCCCTTCCTTCAACCCTTGTCCTCTCCTCATTTACAAAAGCTTGATTTACATCTTTTCCTTCTTTCCTCATCATTTTTCTTTTGTGTTTCCTTCCTCATTACCAATATAGGGATTCAGGAAGTAAATATTTTTGAAAGGCAAAGAATTTGTAAGCTGGGTGGTTTGGAAAAGCTAATACAGATGGTACTGGTGAAATTCATTCCTTAGCTTCCAACTATCCTAAGTGGATTTTAATTTTCTTGCTAATTTATATTTTATTGGCAAAATACATTGAAGTCAATATAATATTAAGAAAGTCGCAAGTATTGGAGTGATATTACTTTTGGCATGCCCTGTAGAAAACACAGAGTAAAAGGATCTTATCTATCTGGGTCCTTTATTTTATTGCAGTTTTTTCTAACTGATAAACATTTAGGAAATGAGTAGTGGGAGCAAGGAACACAACCAGCTTATCTACTTGAGAAAAATCTGCGGATTCCATTCTTCATACTCAAGAAATAACCTGCTTCTATCATTACATTTTAAGTATGTAGCTTTATATTTTATTTATTTGATTTTTGCACATCATATAGCTAATGGAATATTTCTAGTTATTATTTTATGATAATTATTCTGTATCAAGATTTGCAATACCTTTGTTTCATATCAACTATATTTCAATTCAAGTCTGTACAACAGAAACACTATTACTGAGGTGAACCTTCTTGTCACACACACAAATGTACTAAAATAGATGTTGTCTTTTGCTTACAAATATAATGATGCTATTTTCCCCCTTTGATGTTATTTTCACTATTTTTTCAAAATGGGGACAATAGCGGGTCACTGCCTTTAAAGTATTTCATTCCTTGCTAATTGTGATTAAGGAGCCCATTCTCAGCGCACCTTACGGGCACAGATTAAAGATGTGAAGTAGCCCACGAGGGACCTCATTAGCATGGTGATTACAAGTTAATCAGTAGTACAAAGAACAGAGAAATAATGAAACAGAAAAACAAATTTTTTGATGCATTCATTATTAGATTTCCTTGGCTTTTAAAGGTTTAAAAACGATCAGGCTGATGTTTGGCGCTTTCATCTTGCTGCATTACGCCGCTCCTGAGGGAAAAGTCATGAGCTTTCAGGGAAACTGCTGGGAGGGGTGGGGGCTCACCGGGTCCTTTATTTTATTGCAGTTTTTTTCTAACTGATAAACATTTAGGAAATGAGTAGTGGGAGCAAGGAACACAACCAGGCACGGTGATGAATGCAAAGGCAAAACAGAATAAAGCTGGGATACCAGGAGTCACATAAGACAAAGGATTTGTTCTATGTGCAGAGGAAGGGGGAATCAGAAAGACATGTCAGAGAACAGGAACTGCCAGAGTGCAGGGTAGATCTTGAAGGAACAGATGCTAAGTGACACAGAGTGAAATGGCATTCGAGGGAAAAGAAGTAGAATAAGGAAAAACACGCAGGTGAAAATTGTTTATATTTGAAGAATATTAATGTGGAGCCAAATGCTTTAGAGAGCAAGCTAGATTTTTAAAAAATAAAATAAAATAAATAAAATAAGACAAAATTCTTGAAGAATGGGGTCCAGACAGTGGGAGGCAGGAGCACGGTGTCAAGGACTTTAGGTTTCCATCTCCAGACGATGGAGACATTGTAGACCACTGGAGGACATTGTGTTTAGATAAACAAGTTTTATTGTACTTCCTTTAAAAAAAAGAAGCATATGTTCATTTTCAAACATTTGGAAAGTAGGAGGAAATAAACTTAGCTCTCCGCTGCACCTCCTAGAGTGACTCAGATCTCTGTGCTATAGAAAGATGGGTAAGCAGAAGCTGAACTGCATCTCGCCAGGTTTGGGGCAGCCCAAAGCCAGTGTGAAGAAGGTAAGTACGACTCGGCTTTCTCTTCTTTCTTCATTAGCTGTGAGAAGCAGGTCTGTGCGCTGACATTTCCACACTGCCTTTTACACCCACTGTTTCACCCCGTGCCTGTAAACTGTGTAGCAGGGATATGGCTCACATCATATTTTGGTCAAAAAAAAAAAACATACATGATTGGCCCAAGATTGAACAACCAGCTTAGAGAGAGATTCAGATGCCAGGTTTCTGCAGAAGTTTCCATCTTCGAACCGCTGAATTTGTTCAAAGCACCAGAATTCAGGAGTGGGCTAGCGGCACCCCGTGGGGCTCTGCTTTGCACATTGAGCCCAGCGTCCCTTAGTACCAGATGCAGCCCAGTCCTCAGGATGAAAGGCAAATTAGACAGGGTTTGGACCTCCAGGGCCCTGGCCCCTCATGGAGCACTCACAGTCCAAGGTAAAGTGGTCACTTCACAGCCACCTCCTCTGTCACACGTTTCACAAACAACTTCCTTTCTTCTGAAGAGATGTTAATGAGAGAGGAGCATCCCTCGTCAGCAGATAGGTGAGTCCGGGCAGAGGACAGCCGAGGGCCACACAGAGGACAGCCGAGGGCCTTGTCTGGGAGCCAGCTGGTCGGCATCCGGAGCGCTATGCATGCTCTGCCCTAGGAAGCCCCTGCAGGGGAGCCTGGCTATGCCAACCAGTGAAGCGGATGGCAAAGCTGGTTCAAGGATGAAGAATAGGTAAGAATGATGGATCAGAAGTCGCGTCTTCCAGTTAACTGTCTCAGGGACGCGGGTGACATCCTCATCTCTTCATGTCTGACTGTGTCTGTCTTTGTCAGGTCTCCATGTGGACAAGAGCTCTCACTGAATGGCCATCTGAACGTGGTATGCCTACCATCTCTCTCCCTATAGCCATCGAGAATAGACTACACTGTCAATACCATTTTCCCAGGAAAAGAAATGAGGCTTAAATGTGATGGGAATTAACCTCTGTCACACAGCTGGTTAGTGACAGAGCGGGGTAATGAACTAATTCCTTGTGTGACCATCACGCAGGGTGAATAGAGACAAATTCCCTGCTGGGAATTATTAATATTATTATTATACATTCAATTCCCCAAAGAGAAGCACTTGTCTTCAAGTAGAGAAAACTCTCAAAAAAAAAAAGGCAGAAAACCTTTGGAAAACAATAGCACAGTATCCTTTAATATGACCTACCTGAGAAAATTTTTAAAACGTGAGAAAAGACCTCTTATCTTATTTTTGAATCAGGTACGACAAATCCTCCAATTTGGTTTATTTAAAAAGATTTTCAGCTCCGATTCCACTTTCTCCTAGGAAGCACTAAATATAAATTCTATTTAGGGAAATAAAGGAAACGGGTTTTCCCCTACCCCCTCACCAATACCTAAAAATGCCACCACTATCCCCCGAAAACCTAGTTTATCTATCAAACCAACCCAGGAATTTGCCAAATAAAATTCGAAGGAGTCTAATTATACTTGGAAATTCTCTCTGTGAGAATCAAGTAACTACAACTGCATCCTAAAGAGAGGTGTGCTCTGAATTCACTTTATGTTAGGGGGGAGATATTTTATACATTAATCATGATACAGCAAGAATAAACATGTGAAAGATGGGCCAGTGGTCGTACTGTGCATCTGAGCTTCAGGGCTGGGGAATCCCCAAGGCTACCTCCAGGCTCAGTGATTTACCAGAAAGGCCCATGGGACCCAACATCCAGTAGTATTTGGGGTTGTGATTTATTATAGTAAAAGGATACAAGGCAGTATCAGTCAGGTAGGAAGTCACATGGGTAAACCCCGGGGAAGCCAGGTGTACGCTTCCACTAGTCCTCTCCCAATGCATGGGATGCTCTTAACTCCCCCAGAAATAAATTGAGACGAGGGGCATGGAATGTTGCAAACTAATGGGGGAGTCCGTTAGGTTCTGCCCAGAGGTGCGCAGGGGGTTGGTCTAGAGTGCAACCCTGCTTAGCACACTATAACTTTCTAGACTCTCAAGCAATAAGCAGATATCCAGCATGAGCTGTTTGCCTAAGTTCAAGCAAAACAGTTGGGGTGGAGGGAGGGCTCCTCTCACCAGGCCAGAGGAAATCTAAGCAACATGGTACCTGCCTGGAGCCAACCTTGTGAGTCTCTCTAAGGATAAGTAGTCTCAAACCTGCTATGTTAAATTTTTTCTGCACAGTGAGAAATAGATCTCAGTAGTACCTAATATAGAACAGCATGAAGTCTTTAATAGGAAGGGAGGACTGAGTCAGGACCTTACTGTGTAGCTCAGGCTGGCATTGAGCTCACTATGTAGCCTCAAACTCCCTGTGATCCTCCTGTCTCAGCCTCCCAAGTGCTGGGGTTACAGGCATGTGCCAGCACACCTGGTCAAAGTCTTTAATTCTTAATGAAAAATCATCTATAAAGTTTTGCTTTCCTTTGGATTCTACATATACAACAAGATCTTGTGACTCAAGATCTTTGATTATTTCTTTGATTATTTCCTTTAACACTAGGAGTTTCAAAATTGTCCTTATGAAAAATGAAAGGTCAGATGCCCATTGGGATGCTATCAAAAATCTGTTTTCTACTTCTCCCAAAATATTTTTCTTCAGTGAAGCTGTTTTGAATACCCCATTTCATTTCCAGTCTTAAGAAGTCAACAAAACTGAAAAGGAAGAAAAGAATCATCAGCTTGTCTTTTACGCCAAGAGCAGTACTGCTGTATCTCAGTGTGAATATTTCAGAGTTTTTGTACACGTGCATACACGCGTTTTCTCTTTACAACTAGAAATCTCACTTTCCCAATTTAAAAATGTGCTCTCCCTTGTTCCACAAAACTTCCCATGTGACTGTACATCCCTTTACACAAGCAGACTCCAGCCTGCTCAGCCAGGCATCAATTTCTGCACCGTCCCAAGTATGAGAGGCCGGGAATAATCCTAGGAGTTGAAGTTTTAGTAGGAGGAGCAGGGAGGTAAGCAAATGAATGAGGTCATCACGAGAAGCCAGGAGCAGTGTGGAAGGATACACGAGCTTTAGGGAATCCAGGATGGTCTCAGGGAGAGCTTGGGGAAAGATGACAGTCACTACACAGCTCTGAGCCAAACAGAGAAGTGGCCACCGCTTATCCTTAGCCAAGGAAAAGCCCTTGAAGATTTCTAGACTAGAGAATGACGACTTAAACCCTCAGAGGTCAGCTGGGGTAAGGGCCATCAGTGGTAGGAAGGAGCAGGAGCTCGGAAGTCCTCGTGTGAATCCCAGGGAGAAGGAACAAGGTCTGGCCAGGAAGTAGGGGACAGGAGTGACAGAGGCCCCCAGAGTGACAGGAAGCCGCTGTTCTTGTCTCTGCACCCCAGGTGGAACATTAGGACCGAATGTGTCTGTGGTTCCACCTGTCGATTTTTAGCTCGACGGCTATTTGGAAACCATTGCAATGAAGTTGAAAACATAGTTCTTTGGTAACACAGTGAAAAAAATGTTTCCTCCTTGGTATTTTATCAGATAACTTTGTTCCTACTTCTTTTAGGACACTTACTTCATTTTATAAATTTAACTGAGTATATCATTTCTTTTACCTTTATTCTTTTGCTAATAGGTTTATAAAGTCATTAGTCACGTATTATTTTCTGTCAAATATACGGTCTCAATCTTAGGTGGGTGTCTGAAGTCTATGTGAGGGTAAATGAGAATAATGAATATCTCTTTCATTTCCCCCTGTTATTGCCATCATTTATATGATTCCCCCTATTATTGTCATTAATTAGATAATTCATCCTTTATCTAATAATTTTGATGCTACTTTTATACCATAATTAACTTTATTTTCTTTGGTCCTGTTTCTGGATTTTTCATTTTGCTTCACTTATCTCCCCAAACATGGTCCACTGGCAAATGATTTTCTCAGTTATTGGACCTTTTCACATACTTCAGTACCTAATAAAGAAGGGATACCCACACTTCTCGTCTCTCAAAATTATCTAGTTTAATCTTTCATAGTCCCTTTTCTAAATGAACTGAGAATCATGTTGTCACACTGAAGGAAACATGTTTTATTGTATGGCCAATTACCAGCACCTCAGCCTTATGGATGACCGCAGTCAATGTCAGCTTTTGGAATACAATATGTGGAATCAGAGAAATGGCTTAAGTGTTGCATAATGAAGAAAAGCATCATTAGCTTCTGCTTTATGCCCTTAAGGTAAGTTCAATTTCTTGCCTTTTTTAAAACAAAACTTCAGAGGGCTGTCGTGTTTGGTAATAGAAATGATATTGCAACACTTCTTTAATTATACTCGTGTACATTTTACAATACCAAATGATTCATGATGTAGCACTTGTACATAATTAGCCCATTCTTTCAAACTCTCAAATCACATTTCTATTTTCTTTGAAGAGAAAAGAATAATCTGGAGTTGTTTCCTTCACCCTACATTTTAAGTCGGATTCAGAGCTCAATATTTAAACATTGCTTCATTTTCAGGTATGGCTTTTGATTTTCTAAACAAGGTGACTTCTTAAAATGCAATTACATGACATTGAAGTTTGCCTTCTCTTCTTTTGCTCATCCATCACACTCTTTTCTTCTCAAGAAAGCCTTAAATGTCACCGATATTAACTTGAAAGGGAAAAGCAAGAAGGGCTTCCAAAAGTCTCGCTTCGATTCATTGCAGGAAACCGCATCATTATCTTTATGGGAACCGTAGAATTTGGAGCTGGGAAAGGGATTTGGCCAGCCTGGAGTCCACTGAACCACAACGGTAACACATGTAAGTAAATGGATGCACCTCCAGGTCATCATGTTAAGTGAAATAAGACCCGCAAGTTTCAATCGTGCATAGTTTTGCTTATATGAGAAACCCAAAATTTAGATAAAAAACAAAATAAAGAGTTAAAACGCACCGGTTAGTACTTGCAATCAGGCAGCTGTGCCCATCTTCCTGGAACGTGCTCAGCTCGGATCCCACTGACGCAGCCACACGGCGACACTTACTGACCCAGGAGAACGAAGCGCAAGCGTCCACCAGACTCTGGATTGCGCCCTCATCATTCATTTAAAAGTCCGGTTCCCCCTTTTTGGAGCTAGCGACAACTCTGAGTGTGTGTAGCTTCTAGTGCTTTCTGCTAGCCCCAAGTTCCGTCTTTGACTCGGGTGGGTGTCTCCACCACGCACAGTCACACAGGACTGTCCTTGCGACTCCTCAGAACTCGATTACTGGCTCTGCATTATCTGTGTAATGAGCATAACAAGAATTATATACACTGTTTTCACTGTTTGGCTTTGTTCTGATTGTTTTGCTCTATTTAGTATTCTGTTTTGATAGGTTATATAATGTTCTGTTTTTGGTTTTATTTTGCACGACCTGACTGAATGGACAACTATTGTGAAGATAACAAGATATACCACGGTACCTATTACTGTTACCCCGGTATCCTGCTCTGAAGTTTTGTACGAATTTGACTGTGTTGTCTCAATTGGCTTTGTTCTGTCTTGCTCTGTTGTATTTTACTACCTTCAAAATAAAAAATAAATTTAGAAAAAATTTTAAAAGAATTATATAATAGTAATAAACACAAAGCATCCACTGTCACACAAACTACAGCAAAAACATTCAAATAATGACAAAGTTTAGCAGATAATAAACCACACAGCAACCAGGGTAAAGCAGAAACAAATCAATGTAAGTGATTGCTTTGTCTACCAATAGCGAAAGAATAATTTGGCAAAGTTTTATTTTTATTCAACTGGCTAAAGTTAGTGTCAAACATGGGTGTGAGAGGTGACCGCTGGTGGTGTTGCTGTTGTGTCTGTTACGTTTTGCTGTAGAAACCGTTCCTACATATTCAGAAGGGAGAGAAGGAGCCAGTGCAGAGAACAGTTGAAGATAGACAATGTGGCCATGTTTCCATGCATCGGTAACAGTTCCAGGTAATACTCATTATCCCAGCATTGTTATAAACAGTGGCCAGTTCCACTCTCTATTGTCACATTGTCCAAAAGAATTCTCTGTGATGATGCAAATGTTCCCTATCCAGCTTCTCCAATATGGCCCCTTCTAATCAAAGTAGCTTTGAACCCTCGACATGTGATAGGCATCGATTACTCAGCTAATTTCACTTACTCTCCATTTAATCAGCCTCACATGGCTCGTAGCCACTAGGTTGAAGACTGAAACTCAAGACTGTAATGGTGTGAATGATGTGCTGGATGGCCATAATAATGGTTCAGAGTATTCAAGAGTCTGGCGTCCTAAAAGACAGCAAGGTCCAATAATCCAGGTGGGAAGATTCGTCTCAGAAAAGCAAGGTGACCCCTCCACCCCATCCCACCAGCAAGGACTGGTGGCCAGACATAGAAACGTTTTAAGTGAGTGAGTGAACAGTCTAGAATGCCTCAGCAGGACATGTGTATCACTGAAAGCTCTAACAGGTTCGCCATCACTGATTGGAAAGTCACATAATCTTAACAAGCCAAATAAAATGAGATTTTTAGCAAAGGAGCAAAGGAGATACAGTTTAGAGCCACAGTCACAGTGTGTCCTGAGAGCTAAGACTTCAAGGGGAGCAAGACCTTCCAGCGGAGCTGACGGGAGCGCCTGTTCTCGCCTTGTCCATCCTCCCCCATGTCTGATGTTATCATCTCTTTCCCAGCACAGTTCAAATCATCCCTCACCTCACAAGCCACTCCTGTGTCCCTGACTAATTAGCATGCAACTGCGAAGGGAAGGAAGTGACCTTTGCTTGACTAATTCTCCTCCTTCAATTCAACGAGAGCCTCTGAAGCGCCATGCAATTAATAAGAGCGGGGAGAGAAATAAAGGTCTCGCTTTATAGTTTAAGAAAGGGGCATTTTCACAAAGAGAAAGCTAGTTATAATTCCAGTGGTAGTCAGTATGCATTCTGTAGCTCGGCATCTGACTGTGCCATTTTCTGTATTTCACAAGAGTGAAGGAACAAGTGATTGTTTATTTTTGCATTGTGTTTGAATATATTTATTCATCAAATTATAATTAGCAGTGACACACACAGATCAGATTCATTACCATGGCACTGACCGGCACTCCACCCGAGAGTTGCTTATGTTTGTTCTTGTTTCAGGGCAAATGTAATTACTTCATTTCAGAGGTGAAGTTATTTTTAAATGTTTCAAAAACAGAGGCTGCTCTCTTTGACTAAAATTTGGTTTTCTTCAGCTAAATAGTCATAGAAAGTTAAACAGGTATATTTCTGCTTTTATAGGGGGTGCTGATGAGAATCAATGACATATAATATTTAATGTTGTCTCTAGAAAATATTATTTATCCACCAAAAGGAAAATATCTTTTGCTGTTTTGTTTTTCACCTTTGTGAGACTCCACACAGTCTAACAAAACTAACATTGCTTCCAGTGTCTCTTGTTTAAAAAAATACTGGACCTGAAAACCACACAGCTGGTCTTTTCAATTTTCTTACCTA
>PVJX010029463.1:0-23047 GCA_004027295.1 Dolichotis patagonum
TTCAAGAGGAAGTGCAGATGTACATGGTTCAGTCCACCAGCTGCAACTAGAAGTCTCCTTTGCCCTTTCTTCTGTGACCTAGGTATCAGCTGGCCACCCTTTATCCTCCAGCTCCAGCACTCCCACCAGTAACCCTTGTCTTTTTCCTCTTGCAAACCTGGATGCAGAATTTGGTATCTGTTCAGACTACTCTAAAGAATCCACTGGAACAAAAGTGTTAGAAGGACAACAATAGAACTCTGACCCACAAGCAATCGGCCAGCAGGTCAAGACGTGGTCAGAGTCAGTTTCCCTATATTTTGAACATATGGTCAATAGATATATTGACTATATGTTTTGAATATTCCTTATATAGCTTCCATATATTTCCCTAGATACTTTTTTGTAATTCTGTTGTATTTTTTTTCTTTTTATAATTAAAAAAAAACTTTTGAAACTTACCTGTGGCAGACAAAAGACCTGGTAATATAACACACACTCCACAACAAAGGACTTAAACCCAGCTCCCCAAACACCCTCAACACTTCTTCCTTCCCCAGAGTCTCAGTTCTGTAGCTGTCTCCTTTCACCTAGACATATGAGCCTTGTTCACTCTTTCTCTAATCCCTTGAGCCTTGGGATTCCTTATCCCTTTGCCAGTTTTGTAGACTGTCTGCTCACTGTGTTGATTGTTTCCTTTCCTATTTGTTGATTATTGGTACTTTTCCTTGTGCCACTGGGAGTCTGTTCAGAAGGTCCTTGCCTATGCCATGTCTGCAAAAATGGTACCTATTTTATCTTCCAGTAGATTGTGTCTGTTTTAACATTTAGATCTTTGATTCAGGGGGGCAGTTCTAAACTAATTTCTGTCTTCTATTATTTTATTGACAGTTTGATTGGCTATTATGACTTTTCATTGCCCCTACCCTGAGTTAGTAAATGTTTCACTTCTCACTTTTATGCTCATTTTTTTTTTTCTTGTACTGGGGATTAAACCAGGGGCAAAAACAGCCAGAATAAAAAGAGGGGAATATAAACCTCTTTTCTTCTCTTATATTGTATGCAGGCCATTCCCTCACCCCCCGGGGGCAGATGTAACACTCACAAAATCTCTGTGCCCTCCTCTTGCACAGAATGAGGATATTTACAAAGTAAGGATCCTGATCCTTGCTGAGTCTCTTAGGTAAACTGCTGAACTTCTCAAGTTGATACAGTGTATCAACCATAACAGAAACCTTGTCTCAAAACAAAACAAAAACAAACAAAAACAAAATGGCTGGAGATTTAGCTCATTACAAAGGTCCTGGGTTTAATCCCCTATACCACAAAAATAAATAAATAAAACACAAATTTCTGATTGAGGCAAAGATGTATCCAGAAGAGAGCTCACAGTTTGTAACCTGAACACACGTGTCAGCATGGATTAAGAAACAGGATACATGGCAGGCAGGCATAGCGTGGCATGCCGTGACCCCAGCACTCAGGATACTAAGACCAGACTAGACTACACAGCAAGACCGCGTCTCAAAAACAAAAAACAAAACACCAAAAACAAGCGAGAACCAGGATATAGTCAGCAGCTCATGAGCTGCCTCATGCTCCCCTCCAGTTATTACTCCTGCATACTAAACACCGTGGCTTCTAAAGCATGGGCATTTTTCACATATGGTAGTACTAATAATAGTACAGCCTTATGGAGCTGTTTGGGGGATTAATTGTCATTGAATAATTAAAATGTTTTACAAAGTTCCTAGCACACCAAAAGCCGGGCGTAGGTGTATTTGTCTGTAATCTCAGTTACTTAGAGGCTGAGGCAGAATGATCACAAATTGGAGACCAGTGTGGGTAATATAGTGAGACTCCATCTCAAAAAAATTAAAATAAAAATTCCTAACATATTAAGCAAGCACATATATTTATATTGATTGATTGTTTTGTTTTTGAGACAGAGTCAGGCTGACCTCAAACTCAGGGTAATCCTCCGCCTCAGCCACCCAAGTGGTGGGATTACAAAGTGTCACCGTGCCTGGCCATTATATTCTTTAGGTACATCTCATTTCTCCTTTGGTTGTACACATGCCATGACAAAGGAACAGCATGAAGCACACAGCAGCTGCCTCACAAATAACAGTTGCTAATAAATACGGAATGATTTAATGTATAAACGGAAGCTAACATATTGTTACAAAAGATGGCATAAATTATTAAAGGTTATAGGCTAATAGGCGCTGCAAATGAAGAATATATGATCTACACAGTTTCTCATTTTATTTACTGTCATCAATTATTAAGAAAATGAATGTAGGGCCGGGCATTTAGCTCAGCTGCTTAAGCGCCTGCCTGGCAAGCGCGAGGTTGTGAGTTCAGTCCCCGGTACCAAAAAAAAAAAAAAAAAAAAAGAATGCAGTAGAGAAACACTACCCAAGGTAATAAAGGATGAAAACTAGGTGCCTTACACTGTATTTTGGAGGGTTTTATAAACATCTTTTAAAACCCAAGGGAAAAAACAAAAATGCCATCGCAGAAACAAAAACACCATTTTCCTGAAGAGACGTCCATCCTTCCAATTTTAAAAGGTCCTTTGTCCAATAGTGGAGTAGCGGGGGAGGTACCCACAGTTGCACCAGCAGCTTCCGTACAAGATGGCGCTTCCCGCATGCACACTACAGATGGGGCTATATTCTCCTCGGCTGCCGCCGGACCGGAAGTGGTTACGACTCTAGTGGATCCGTGTGGGTCGCGCAGGCGGTCGCGGAGGTTCCAGTTTTTCAGAGTGAGGCGCCGCAGGTGTTCAGGCCGGGTCTGAAGCTGCAGGTAAGCGAACCTCAAGGCGGGCGGCTAATTCACAGAGATCGTGCGCGGGGCAGGTGGGGTTTCCAGAGACGGGTCCCGATGCTGGGGGTACCAAGGTGTGCGTGGGCAACAGATCTCTGGGATCCGGCAGTTCACAAGCGAATTGGTCCTGCCCCTGTCCCCGCCCTCGGGCGCGGCCTCCTCGTCCCCGGCGCCCAGAGCAGGGCGGGCTCAGTGACCCGGTGCACCGAGGGTCTGCGGCCCGGCCTGTGGTCCCCACGCCTTCCCGGGCCGCCCTATTTGGCCTCCTCGCCCAGTCTCTGGGGGCATCTGCCAAACCCTGGGCCGCCTTGGGTCCAAACAGCAGGCACGCAGGGCCCGACCGCGGCACCGGGGGCTGCTCGCATCCACAGCGGCGGTTCGCTCCCCTGCCCTCCAGCGCCGGACCACCCCGACCCAGTTACCCATTCGCAGCCTGGGCATTGCTCGATGCCAGTTCTGGTTTTTCACATTCGTGGGATACATCGAGACAAGGCACTTAATCCTTACTTATTACAAAGTGACACCTGCTCATTAAAATACAAATAAACCCAAGCCTTTATACTTAAACTTCTTTATGTGCCCACTCGTTCAAAACACAAAAGTACCTGTATATTTTATATAAGGAATCACAACCGAAAATTTGTGGGAGTTTTATTTTTTGTTTTTGTGGTACAGGGGTTAAACCCAGGGTCTACGAATATGCTTTCAGTGATGGTGAACCTTTTAGCACTTTCAATGATACAAAGAGCCGTCTGTGGCAGGCATGTCATAGGTTCAACACCCCCAGAGGCTCCAGCGCAGAGGCACCTCACCAGCCCTAAGGGGTTTTGTTAATTATCTAAATTAGATAAAAAGAGATTTAATGGAGAGAGAAATGGTTAAACCATTTGGCCAAATTGTGTTTTTAAAATGTATTTTAAAATACCTGTTTTAGTTGTAGTCCCTTGCTTATTGTCTTGTAAATATATCTGTCTTTAAATAAGAAAGATCTTTTTTGGTACATAGTTTTTCCATCTTTGTTTTATAAGAACTAATACTAGTCCAAGTTGTGTTTTTCTGTTTCTTTACATTATTGACAAATGTGTACATGTGAGATGTATGTAAGATTTCATATTAATGTTTTACAGTGCATAGATCACAAATATGGCATATTGTACATATCCTGTAACTTTGTATTTTATGCTTAGAAATGGGTCTTGAACTGTTTTCTTCATCAATATATAGAGACCAACCTATTTTAATTGCTCTGTAAGATGTATAGGATGTTAACATTTCATAGAATGGGGAAATGTGTAATTGTTTCCAATTGTGAGTAGTTTTCTGCAGCTCATAATGTGTGGAGAACATCCTTCCATATGCCCTTGTGCCCACATGAATATTCCTTAAGGATTGTGGGTGGAATTGTCCCTGTAGGCGGAATTGTTGTGTGAAGGATATGGACATTTAATGTTGCTGAACTACCTGCCAATAGTGTATAATAATGCTTATTTTACCCTAGGCTCTTTTAGACATTTGGTCCATATCGGTCTTTTTTATTTTTGCCAGTCTTATGGATGGAAAATGACCTGTCGTTATTTTAGTGTGCATTCCCCTCATTACTAGTGAGATTGAGTGATTGTTCATTTGTAGATCCTTTTTCTTTAATTTTTATTTTTTTGTGGTACTGGGGATTGAACCTAGGGCCTTGCACATGCTAGACGGGTGCTTTCCCACTGAGCTACATCTGTGCACCCCTAGTGTACTCCCTGGTCCTCTGCAGTACTGGAGATTGGATCCAGGGCCTTCACACTGAGCTACATCTCTAGCCTCTTTTTCTGTTTTCTTTTTGTCTTTGTGAGAGAGGCTCACACTGCAGTTCAATCTAGCCTTGAACTCACTTTGTAGCCCAGGCTGGCTGGGAACTCACAGTGATCCTCCCTACAGGTGTTTACCACAACACCTGCCTTTTTCACTTTGAGACTCTTTAAGGGTCTCTTTAAGTCCTAAATCGCCTGAGTGGCTGGGATTATAGGCTTGCACCACCATTTTCCCACTTAGTGTTCTTTAAAGTTATTGCATGTCTTTAACCATTATGGCATCCTTGTTGAAACAACATTACTCATTTTATGTTTCCATTTATCAGGCGTTTCTGTTTGTATTTTATGGCTATCATTCCCTACCCAGTAGTTCTCAAGTGGCAGAGGTTTCGTCCTGCAGGGGCCATTTGGCAGTGTCTTGAAGACACTCCTTCGGTTGTCCAGCTGAGGTGTGCTGCTGTTGGCACCTGCTGAGTGGAAGCCAGGGATGCTGTTTGCCGTCCTGCAGTACGCAGCACAGTGCCGCGAAGCATAGAAATTTTCCAACCTGAAATGCCAGCTGTGCTGAGGTTGAAATAATTCACTCTATTCTAAGGCAGAACAGAGTTTTCTCAAGTATATCTTTCCCAATAAATTCTTTGTTTTTTTAGTATTTTTTTATTTTTGAGACAGAGTCTTGCCGTGCAGTTCAGGCTAGTGTTGAACTCCTGACCTCCTCCCTCAGCCCCCTGAGTGCTGGGATCATAAGTGTGTACATTTATTATGTGCTAGTTTCTCACATGGATGTGTTTCTGGGCTTTCTTCTGTTCTGTGGTCTAATTATTTTGCTGAACTCCAGTACCAAACATCTTAGATAGACTGTATTTTATACTTTAAATTTAGTAGAACACATATTCCTATGTAATTATTTTGTTGAAAATTGTATGCTTTTTTTCAGCTTACATACTCCTTTATTTTAAAAACAATATTTTTGGATATTCTTGGCTTTCTAGAATATTTTTCTAAAAACTTTTTTAGCTGTTTTGAGACATGGCCTTTCTATGTAGTTCAGGCTGGCCTTGAACTTACTATATGGCCTAGGTTGCCTCAAATTTGCAGTGATCCTCTTGCCTCAGCCTCCTGAGTACTGAGATTACAGGTGTATGTTACCACACCCAGCTCAGATTATTTTTAATCAATTTGCCAGAATATTTTTTGTGGCTTTATTTAGATGTAATTCATATATCTTACAATTCATTATTCATAATGTGCAATTCAGTAACTTTTAGTATATTCTTAGGGTTGTGCCACCATCGCCACAATCTGATTTTAGAGCATTTTTATTACCTCTCAAAAACCCATCCCCATTAGTGGTTACTTGTCATTCTCACCTCCCTCGAAGCCCAGCCCCGGCAGCCACTTATCCTCCTGCCTTCATAGATCTGGGTGTTTATGTAAGTGGAATCACACAATCTGTGATGTTTTCTGATTGGCTGTTTTGATTTAACAATGTTTTCAAGTTTGTGCAGGCTGCAGCATCTACTGTATCATTCCTGTTTATTGCTGAATAAAATCCCATCCTATGGTGTTTTTGCGATCTAGGGCTTCAGTAACAAAGTAACAAACCAGATGGCTTAAAACAATAGGAATCTATTTTCTCACAGTTCGGGGGCTGGAGCTTGCAGTAGAGGTGTTTGCAGGACTGTGCTAACTTTAGGCTCTGGAGGAGAGTCCTTGGCTCTCCCTAGTTCTGGGGGTTGTTGGCAGTCCTTGACATTCCTTGGTTTGAAGTTGCATGAACCCATTCTGTGCCTCTGTCTTCACGTGGCCTCTTGCCTGTGTCAGGTACTGTGTCTCCTCTCCTCTTCCTAGAGGATGCCAGTCATACTGGATTAGGGGCCCACCTCACTTTAGTACGAGCTCATCTTTATTGAGCCTGTAAAGGCCCTGTTTCTAAATATGAGTGAGGTCATAGTCACAGGTAACAGGCACTGGGGTTCAACTTACCCTTTTGAGGAACACAGTTCAATTCATAACATAGAGGTATGCTACATTTTATGGATCCTTTCATCAGCTAATGGACATTTGGCTTGTTTCCACTTTAGGAAAAGCATTGTATTAGTAATGCCTCTGTGAACTATTTACTTATCTACTTATTTATTTTGGTACTAGGGACTGATCTCAGGGGTGCTCTACCACCGAGTTATATCAAATCTTGTTTTTAAAAATTTTTTGTTTTGAGGCAGGATCTCACAAAGTTACCCAAGCTGGCCTTCATCTTGTGGTCCTGTGGCTCAGCCTCCTGAAGTAGCTGAGTCTCTAGAGGTGTGTGTTCAGCTTGATATGAACTTTTGTGTGGGCATATTTTCGTTTTCCTTTTTTCTTTTTTTCTTTTTGACACAGAGTCTCACTATGCAGCTCAAGCTGGTCTTGAACTGACTTTGCAGCACAGGTTGGCCTCAAACTTACAGGGATCCTCCTGCCTCAGCTTCCTGAGGGCTGGGATTATAGACGTGCACCCACATGCCTGGTGGGCATATTTTCATTTCTCTTGGATACATGGCTGAGAATGGGCTTGTAGAATTGTATGACAAATGTATATTTAACCTTTTGAGGAACTGCTAGACTGTCTTCCAGAGCAGCTGCACTATTTGACACTCCTACTGACAGTGCACAAATGTTCTAATTTTTGCCAGCACTTATCATGTTTTTAAAAAATTTTCGTGAGACCTAGTGGTTGTGAAGTGGTATCTCATTATGGCTTTGATTTGTAGTTGCCTAATACTGCATTTTCCCCCAAATAAGACTGGGTCTTATATTAATTTTTGCTCCAAAGGTTGCAGTAGGGCTTATTTTCAGGGAATGTCTTGTTTTTTTGTGTGTGTATAACAAGCTACATTTACTTATTTATTTTGTGCACCAAAATTCACATTTATTCAAATACAGTCATGCTGTCGTCTTCTGGAACTGTCATAGCTCTCCGAACTCCAAATTCTGGCCTCAATTTCCTGCAACTCCGTTTCCTACCTAACCATTGGCCCCATGGCCTCATGTCCAGCAATGTCGTTCTCCTTGAGGACCATTCCTTGTCCATGTAGCCCTTGTGGTGCATTGTCAACGCAGCTGTCAGCGATTTTATCCCCTGAGTTCTTCACCAAGTCACGACCACTTACAGGTTGGATTTCACCAAGTTCCCATTAAATCAGGTGTTAACTGGAAACGTACGAGACAGGAGTGGCAACAAGCATGGTGATGTTTCAGACACACAAAGGTGACAACAGTCACAGATTTATCTTCAGTAACTCATTGTGTGTATCTGATCAACTGTTCAACCTATCGAGTATTGAGTTTTCAAAGAATTTTGAAAAACATTTTTAACTTCTTTTTTTTTTTTTTTTTTTTTTTTACCGGGGATTGAACGCATGACCTAGTGCTTGCCAGGCAGGCACTTAAACCACCGAGCTAAATCCCTGGCCCTAACTTCTATTTTTTTTTTTTTTTTTTCTTTCCAGTACTGGGGATCAAACTCACAACTGCATGCTTGCAAGGCAGGCACTTATGCCACTGAGCTAAATCCCCAGCCCCTGAAAAGCATTTTAATACCCATAATTTTCTTTTTATTTTTTGCTTCCTGCTTGGTATTTTAGTGATTGTTTTTCTTAATATCTTTGAGTATCTTCCTTAAGAGAGATTTCCTCCTATCTCCTAGAGTCAGGTATGGAAAGTTTTGTTTGGCTGTACGAACTGTTATTGGGTTTGGAGTTTTGTTGGGTTTTTGCTTTATTTTTGAGCCCTTATCTAGGGACTTGCCTTCCATGGAAGTCCTGCGTGTTTCTTATGTGCTAGAAATTTGGGTACCATGAATGGCACTGCTACCGTTGGCTCTGCCCAGTTCCAGCAGAGTCCACCAGTTCTGAACCAGTTTCAATTTAGTGTCTTTTTGTAAGGATAATGTGGACGTGGCCCTGTACCTGCAGTCTGCAGACTCGAGGGTCTGTACTACCTTGAGGGTCTCTGTTAAACTCCCGTCCTGGGAAGGCCCTTACTGGGCCGTAGTAGGTTAGCACTTTCAAATCCCTGCGCATGGACAGGGCAGCACTTTGCTGGGTCCCAGGGTGTCCCAAGCATATGGCCTAGACTTCTATCCCTAGGTTGATGATAGGGCCCAGTGCTGGGGCTGCTGTGAATTCTGCTCTCTGTCCAGTTTCATCGTTCACTTACTGAGGGCTTCTTCTTCCATTTCTGGTGCCTGATGATTCCTTTTCTTCTCCCTTCTTGTCTTCTTCCTCCTCTACCTTTTCCTTCCCCACCCCTTTTCCACCTCTTACAAAAACTACTTAATTTCCTTGAGTCTATTTCATCTTCAATAAAAATACAGGAGAAAATACATATGAAATACTTTGTGCAGTGTGTAAATTTTAAAAATTTGTATTATTGGAATAAATTTGTATTTATTAGAATAAATTTTAAAAAGCAGTATAGCTATTAGCATGTTTTATTCTTATTGTAGTAATTATTATGATTCCATTTTTCAGTTCTAATAGCCAAGTATCTCTGTAGACATGCTGTAATTCAGGGTTGTGAAACATTAAGAACAAGATGAAAACAGTGCTCATTCAAGTGGGAACCCGGAGTCACAGAGATGTGGCCTCAGGCAGGTGCCACAGACTGCTCTGTCTTCAGGCAGTTTAGACTTCAGAGCAGAGCCCACAGACGGGGCAGCCCAGCTTCCAGGAAACAGGTAGCCCTGCTTTTGTTGCACTGACACAATACTTTAAGAAATCACGCATTCGTTGCTAGCATTTCAGAGTGGCGGCATTTGCTGTGAAATTCGTATGCTTGAGTTCTGAATAAGCACAGTATCTAACTGTGCAGGACCTGCTTCCTCATGGCTTGTGCCAAGCAGTTGCTGCCCAAGTGCCCCTGAGGTGAGGGCCACTTACCATGTATTATCATGTGATTGTGGAGTTTTTAAAATAGCACTGAAATAGTACCAGATACTCATGTGTCTCTCAAAAATGGGTAAAACAAAAGGTACAGGGTGAAAGCCACCAGTAACATAATACAAAAGGAACTGTTCTGTGATCGGTTCTTTTATTGTTAACCTGCCTGGCCCTGTCGACCTTTCAGCTGAGACCTCCTTGTGGGCATCTTGAATCTCTAAGTGCTGTTCTTTTCTTTTCCTTCTCCAATCTCTTCTTTCCTTCTGTGCTGCGCTGCCTTACTCTGCAGTAGCTGAGTCGGTTTCTATGGAGAACTACTGCGGCTTCAGGAGCAAGACGAAGGCCCATCCCCTTCCCTTCCCATTGCCCACACCTTCCAGATGAGCAGAACAACCTTCCCACCAACTTACTGATGATTAACTTGAGAAGTAAAGAGTTAACTGAGAAGTAAAGATTTCTTTCAATTGGTAGGACATGAAAGTTTTTAAAGTGCAAACACTTGGAAGAACCATTCACTAAAAAATTCATTTGCTAATAATCCCAATTAAGAGTCTAGCTTATTCTGTTTTGATTGATATGACTTTATATCATTAAGAATCTTGGGCAAGACTGAAGGTAGAGATAGAATAAAAAACTTAAAAGGCAATAATTAAAATGTTACTATTTCATGTGGAAATTTGTAGTAGATATTTTAGTTTGTAAGTACAGGGAACTTTTTATGGGAAAACTTGTTTACCCATACCTTTATATTCTGTATATAAATATATTTTTGCCATTTGTTTTGCAGATTGTGGGATTAGTGAAATGTTTTCCTAAGCAGTAGCAAGTTGAACATGTCTAGACAGAACCTGATGGCTTTGACAGTGACCACCCTGCTGGGTGTGGCTGTGGGGGGGCTCGTCCTGTGGAGAGGAATCCAGCGTCGCAGGAAGCGCCCTGTGACCCGGGAGCAGCCACCACCACAGCAAGTGCCGGAAGGGACAATGCAGTCCCCGGCAGAAGAGGACCGGCTGCCCACTGGTGTCCCCAGACCCTCGTGGGAGGAAAGGATCCTCCAGGCACAGGTGGTGACAGTGTCTCAGGAGGCAGAATGGGATCAGATCCAGCCCTTGCTTTGGAGTGAGTTAGAAGATTTTCCAGTGCTGGGAATCGACTGTGAGTGGGTAAGTTGAAATGCAAAAATTAAAACAAAACAACAGCAATAAAAGACACTTCTGTTTTTAGCATTAGACGGTCAGTAGAAACACGATGAAAGGTAAATTAGCTTGTTCTCAACTTGTTTGTAAGTAAATTTTAACCAGAGAAGCTGCTGCCCTTCTCAGGATAAGGGCGTGTTTCCATCACAGAGTGAAAGGCACTGAGCGTGTCCGTTCACCGCGTCCTCTGTGAACTGGTGCAGTTCATCTTTAGCCTCACTGAGAGACAGAGTGCTTGTGTAATAGGGATATGATGTTCCCAGCCTCCACGGCTTCTCTGAGGAGTCAAGGGGATAATCCCTGTCAGGCTTTCAGCACAGTTTTAACACTTAGTAATGCTTATTCATTATTAACTACTGCTAATATTTCAATAGCCTTCTCATAAGGATGCCACAGGGAAGTTAGTTAAGAAGTCCTGTTTAAGTTGGAATTATTATTTGATTTAGGATTTAAAAGGAGAGTGAATGTTTAAGCGGATGTGTAAGTTAAGCCGAGCACCATGCTGATCTGCTCGTGTCAGCTCATTTCATTTTCCCAGTACTCCTAGGTAGAAGATAATATAGTTGTTTCACCTCCCAGGTAGGAAACGGAGGTTTAAAAAGCTGTAGTCATGTGCTCCAGATCACACAGCTAATAACCAGCATTTGAGCTCAGGGTTTTCTAAACCATCTGGTTAATTTTTCTAATAGCTGTCGCTTCAGGGGAATTGTTATATAGTCAGGATGAGGATAATGTGGTAAATCTGCCAGATAGGATGGTATATGCCTGTGATTCCAGCACTCAGGAGGCTGACGCAGGAAGATTTCTGTGAGCTTGAGGCCAGCCTGGGCTACACAGTGAATTCAAGGCCAGCCTGAACTGCATAAGCAAGACCCTGCTTCAAGAAACTGGAGGGAAAAAAGTAAATCTGCCATTGAGATTCATAGAAATTAAAAATATAAATAGTCCTTTTCATCTTTTATTAACTTAGTGTAACACTTTGCCAGGATTCTCTGATGCGCCACGATCCAGGAAATGGAATGAAAGGAGGTCCGAGGCACCGAGGCTGCCACTAAATCAATAGGTTGGCAGGAGAGGCTGCTGGGTGCCAACAGTGATGGCCAGAGAAAAACCTTCACAGCTCCTGAGACTTTTGTTTGTTTCCTTTTCTTGTACTGGAGATTGAACCTAAGGCCTTTGCACTGAGTTACATCCCCAGTTTTTAAAAAACTTTAAATTTTGATATAGAGTCTAGCTGAGCTGCCCAGGCAGGGCTCAAACTTTTGATCCTCCTGCCTCAGCCTCTCAGATTAGAGGTGCACACCACCATGCTCAGCTCAGGGTGTTCCTTTATATCGGCATAGTAGTGTTTGCTTGTATAAATGCCTTGGACCATCAAGGAAGGATTGAATGCTTTTAGTCTATTCTATTATAATTATATCAACAACAAAGAAGACAACATTACGGTTTACATGATGAGCTTTAATAGATGAGGAAAAATCACATTTTCGAACACAAATTATTTTTATTTTATTTTATTTTTTTTGGTACTGGGGATTGAACTCACGACCTTGCACTTGCCAGGCAGGCACTTAAGCCACTGAGCTAAATCCCCAGCCCAAACACAAATTATTCCAGTTACGTGGAGTGTAACTTCAGTGACAACAGGGTGTCTGCAGTGGATGGTAATGGTGATTGACTTAATGAGTTCTAAATGTGATCGCAGAGGCACAGGTAGGTGAAGGTGGCAGATGGTTCAAAGCTCACCTCATCTTGGCTTCTGGTGTGTGTTGAATGCTGGGTGCCACATCTGCCTTCAGATAGGATTGCTTTCCCTTGGTTGCTGTGAAAAACGTCACCAACAAGTCATCCACGCTTGCTCTATCCCGCTGTTCCTTTTTCCCTGCTTCTTTTGTTCACCTCTGTGTGTATATTTGGTCATGACTACTTTTGTTCTTGTTTTGCTTGTTATTTTTATAGATTTACCAAAAAGTTTTATTTTCCTTGCCTGTGTTTTCTTGTATCTCAGACTTTTTCAGGGATAATTTTTCTGAAGGTCATGTGTAGACACTATTTTTTTCTTGATGGACACATATTACCTGTGGAAGTGAATGGGTTTTATCGAGGTGTTTCCATGTATATGTCCTGCACTGATCACATCCATTTTCCCTTCTACGCTTTTTCACCCGCCTTTCTCCCCCACACCATCCCCTTCCAGGCCCCCCATGGTTCCTGTTTCAGAAGTTCATTTCTTTTATCTTTTATTTTTTGTCTTTTTGGAACAGGTCTTGCTGTGCAGTTCAGGCTGGCCTGAAGCTCACTTTGCAGCCCAGGCTGGTCTCGAATTTGCAATGATCCTTCCTGCCTTAGCCCCCCCCCCCCCCAGTGCTGGGATTATGGGCGTGCACCACCACACCTAGCCAGAAGTTCATTTCTTGATGGCCAGTGATAACTATTTTTGTTGTTCTAAACATGTCTTCATTTTGATTTTAGTCTTAAACAATAGTTTTCTGGGTGTAACATTTTAGCTTGTTACCCTGTCTTGTTATACCTCTAATCCTAGCTGTTTGGGAGGCTGAGATAACAAGATTGCAAGTTTGAGGGCAGCCTGAATAATTTAGTGAGACACTGTTTGAGGATTGAAAAATGAAAAGGGCTGAGGATGTAGCTCAGTGTTAGAGCATCTAAGGGTTTGATCTTCAGTACTGGGAATAAAGAAAAAAGACCTGCCTTGCAAGCGTGAGGTCGTGAGTTCGATCCCCGGTATAAATAAAAAAGGACCCAGTTTATCAGTTTAACATACTTAAGGTAGTATTTGATTGCCTTCTGGCTTGCATTTTTGCTGTTGAAGACAATTTTTTTTCGTTTGTTTGTTTTTGTGTTTTTTTGGTGTTTTTTTTTGGTGCCGGGGATCGAACTCACAACCTCGTGCTTGCCAAGCAGGGACTTACACCGCTGAGCTAAACCCCCGGCCAACAATTGTTGATATATTCTTTGTAGGTAATATACTTTTTTTGGTAATATAATTTTTATACCTCTTTTTAAACTGTTCTTTTGAATTCGTAGTTCTGAAGATTCATGCGATGTCTAGATGTTTTTTTTTTCATTTCCGGCTTAGCTTAAGAGAGATATCTGGATATGAGGATTGATGCCTTTTATCAGTTTTAAAATTTTCTTTGAAGTTAGCCTTTATCCTGTTTATTTTCTTTTTTCTTGCTATTTAATTGTATATGTTCTAGGCTTTTCAGGCTATCCTTGGTGTTTGGTAATTTTTTCTTACGTTAACCTGTGTTAGTCTCTCTGGATTCATTCTTCACAGTTTCTTCAGGCCACTTTTGTAGTCCCTTCCCTCATTAGTGGGATTGAATTTAGCATTGAGCTGCGTACTCAGCCCTTTTTGTTTTTTATTTTAAGGCAGGGCGTTGGGGCAGTTGCCCAAGCTAAGCTCAAACTTGCATTCCTCTTGCCTCAGCCTCCCAAGTAGCTTTGATTATAGGTGTGTACCATGACCTTTGGCCTTTTATCTTTCTTTAGCTTTATCTAGTCAGGTTAAAACCTGCTCCTTGAGTATTTTTTAGACCTTTTTATTGTGATATGAAATATAACAAATCAAGGAAAGTGCTTGAAACAAAAATAAACATCTAAATGATTTATTTAAAGAGAGCAACTGCTAGGTGTAGTGGTATATTCTGTAATCCCAATACTTAGGAAGCTGAGGCAGGAAAATCATGGTGAGTTCAAGGTCAGCCTGGACAACAAAATGAGTTTAAGGCTAGCCTGAATTACAAAGACCCTGTCACAAACAAACAAGAAGGATAAATTTAAGGCTTTTGTAGGTAAATGGTGCAACTTGAGACCATACTTGTAAGTGAAATAAATCAGACTCACATATGTAACTATTGTGTTGTCTCCCTAGTATAAAAAACTGAAAATGTAAATAAGATCCAAAATGTACAATAAATATTGTGAAAGGAAAAGGGAAGAAGTTGTTCAAAAGGAAAGAACAACTGGAATAAGGGAAAGGAGAAAAAAAAGAAGGGAAAAGATTTCTTTGTGTGTGTGTGTGTGTGTGTGTGTGTGTGTGTATACAAGATAGATAACTATACTACTAATCTCTGTCAGTTCATCAAAAAGAACAGTTTGTGCTTTCATTGTTTGATCATTTTTTTCATGCCTGTGTCTTGTAGTCTGAACAATTACTTTGAAGATAACAATATGTAATGTATTGACCATTATTAATCTCCTATTATTTTGTTTTGAAATTCTGTATGATCATTTTTATTCTTTTTTCATTTTAAAACAAACAAACCCCCCCAAGAATAAAATAAGTAAATAAAGAGAACAACTGTGTAACTAGATCAGGAAATACAAAGTTGCTGGGCATGGTGGTACATGCCTAAATCCCAGCATTTGAGAGACTGAGGTAGGAGTATTGCCAGGAGTTCGAGGGCAGCGTGGGATACAATACATAGTGAGTTTAAGACCAGCCTAAACTTCATACTGAAACCGTGTCTCAGAAATGCCCGTATGCAAAAATGAAAGAAAGAGAAGATTTGTAATACTACAGAAACTCCTGTTGTACCCTCTTGTGTCCCCTTGCAATTATCATATATTCCCTTTCCTCTGAAGGCTACCATTACCCTATTTCATGTATTTACTTTCTTGGCTTTTTGTCAATCTAGGGGATTGAACCCAGGGCCTTGTGCATGCTGGATAAGCTCTCTGCCACTGAGCTATAGACCAGCCTTCTTGTTTTCTTTATACATTTACTACTTAAGCATGCCTCCCTATGCACTGTAATTTAGTTCTATTATTAATTTTTTGGCTATTTAAATTTTAATATAAATTATATGTATTTTGTGTCTGGCTTCTTTTGCTAAATGTTGTTTCTGAGAGGTTTTTATCTACATTGTGTATGACTTATCTACATGTGCATTATATTGCTCATTGCCATGCATTATTCTGTGTGTAAACACACCATGATTTATTCATTCATTTCATTTTGGTGGACATTTGGATCATTTACAGCTTGGATCTCACAAGGGATGGTGTGAATAAACATTTTCCCTCATTACTATTGGGCACGTGTATCTGTGGATGGAGTTCTGAGTCATAGAGTTTATGTATTCTTTAATTTTTATAGATAATATCAAACTTTTCCAAGGTTATTTTTTATTAATTTATGGATTTTTAGTAATATAGTATTTTATTGCAGTTTTAATTTGCACATTCCTGATTACTTATGAGATTGGATATGTTTCATGTCAGTTACTTAGGACATCCTCTTTTATAGTTTTTATCTGTTGCCTCTTTTTATTGAGATGGCTTCTCTTACTGATTTATTGGAGTTCTTTACATATTCTAAATATGAGCTGTGAGTTACTATTATAAATGTCTTCTCCAATTGTGAGTTGCCTTTACATTTTAAAAAAGCTTATCTTGCCGGGATGATGGCACATGCCTATAATCCTAGCACTTGGGAGGCTGAAGCAGGAAGATTGCAGTGAGTTTGAGGCCAGCATGGGCTACATAGGGAGTTCAAGACCAGCAGAACTGTATAGTGAGACCCTGTGTCAAAAAAACCAAAAATTTTGTTTTGATAAATGGATGTTCTACATGGTACAGTTAATCACATCTTTCCCTGTTCATTGGCGTGAAGATATTCTCTTGTATTACTTTGTTTTAGAGTTTTTGTTTTTGTTTGTGGCAGGTGTGCTCTTGTGGGTGTGTTGGCTTTCTTGATGTCCTGAGTCAATTAAAGAATTACTTTTCATGGTCATTTTGACTTTGGGCAAGAGCCAGGAATCACACAGTACCAGATCCGGTGAATAAGGTGGGTGATGACGCACTGTAATGTGTTGGGGGCCTTCCTTTTTGCTGGATGGTACTCAGCAACATCAGTCACTATATTTTTGATCACATGTCATATAGATGCTTACCAAAGAGGATTTCCAGAGTTGCTTCAGAAAGTACCAGGAATTATGGAATAAGTATGTTTGAAGTGGGGAGGATATTTTGAGGGGACTTTAGACAATGCATCTTTTACTATAATAATTTTTTTTTCTTTTTTTTTTGGTGGTACATGGAGATCAAACCCATGACCTTGCACTTGCCAGGCAGGCATTTGTGCCTCTGAGCTCAACTCCCAGCCCTATAATAAATTTTAAAACTGTAACCAGTCACTATATAATTTGGGTACACCTTCTATAGTCAGTCACCTGAACTTGATTTTTTTGATGTGTGCCTATGATTCGAGGTAAAGTTAAGTTTCACAACCCTACCCCATATCCAATTGTCCTAATAGCACAGCTTGAAAAGACAGTCATTTCCTGATTGCTCTGCACTGCTGCTTTACCAAAAACAAGTGTCTGTATGTGGCTAAAATGGTTTCTGGGTGCTGTGTTGATGAATTGTTCTATTCATGCACCCAGAGATCACAGACTGTTTTACCTAATGTAGTTTCAGATGACTCTGGGTGTCTTCAATAGCCAGACCTGCCATTATGATCTTTTCCCAGAATATCTTGGATTTTCTTTTTCTTTTTTATTTACAGTATACAATCAGCTTTTTAGATTATACAAAAAAAATTCTTGAGATTTTGATTGTGATTGCATTGGATTGGTAGATCAGCTTTGGAGAGAACCGACTTGTATATCAGTATTAAGGTTTTTGTTTTGTTTTGCAGTACTAAGGATGGAACCCTGGACCTCTGCACTGAGCTACACCCCCAGCTCTTTGTTATTTTATTTATTTTTTTATATTTTGAGATATGGTCTCATTAAGTGGCTAAGTTGCCTAGGCTGAGCTGAATTTGTAATTTTCCTGCCTCAGCCTTCCAGAGTGCTAGGATTATAGGTATGCATTATCACATTAGCTAATGCTGAGGGGTTTTTTTGGAGCGGTTACTGGGAATTGAACTCAGGACCTCCTGTTTGCCAGGTAGGTACTGTGCTATTGAGCTATATCCCCAGCCCAGTGCTCAATTTTTGATTCTAAGTATTTATTTAGGTGTGTATTTGTATTTTCTGGGACTTAATAATTTCAATTATAAATGAAGTCAAACATTTTTTAGTTTCTTTCTGATACATGGAAATGGACTTGATTTTGTATATGCATTAAGGAACCTCATTGACCACACTTATTAATTCTAATTATTTGTAGATTTGTTTAAATTTTTACATACACTACTAAATCATCTGTGATGATGGTGATATTCTTTTTCTCTAGTCCTTGCTACTCTTTTCTTGTCCTGCCTTGTCCTGCCTAATGGTGAGTGTGACAGTATGACAGTTAGCAAATAAGTGGGGACTCTTATTTGCTAGTGGGCACTCTTGACCCATTCCTTATATCAAAATGACAGGTTTCAGCACTTTCATACTGAAGTCTAATGAATGCAATAGGATTTTTTTTTTTTTTTTTTGAGACAGGGTCTCTCACTACATAGTTCAGGCTGACCTTGAATTTACCTATGTAGCCCAGGCTGGTCTAGAACTCACAGTGGTCCTCCTACCTAAGATTCCTAAATGTAGCCCAGGCTGGTCTTGAACTCACAGTGATCCTCCTGCCTCAGATTCCTAAATGCTGGGATTACAGGTGTGCACCATCATGCTTGGCTTTCAATAGGTTGTTTATTGATCCCCTTATCACATTACATCTAATTCTTCTGTTTTTTTCTTTCTTCCTGGTGGTGCTGGGGATTAGATCCAGGGCCTTATAGGCAATTTCTTTCCCAGCCCCTAATTCTTGATTTTTTAAAAAACTAATGTATGATTATTGAATTTTATCATACTTTTCTTCATTTCTTCAGGCAGTTATGTAGTTTTTCTTCTTTATTCTGTTATTGTGTTAAAATAACATTGATTTTTGAATGCTGGGATAAATCCTTGATCTTTGTTCTTTTAATATGTTCATAAATATATTTTGCTTATTATTTTTAGATTTTAAAAATGTGTGTGAGCAATACTAGTGTATAATTTGCCTTTTTTGAAATGGCCTTGTCAGGTCTTGATAAAAATGTTATTCTAGCCTCATGTAGATTGTCCTCCTCCTCCTCCTCCTCTTCTTCTTCCTCCTCCTTTTTCTTTTCTTTCTTTCTTTTTTTTTTTTTTTTTGTGATACTGGGCATCAAACTCAGGCCTTTTGCACTAAGCTACATCTGTAGCCCTATTTTTAATTTTTTAAGTGTGGTTAGTATACCTTGATGACACCACCTGGAATTTTCTTTTAAGGAAATATTTTGAATTATGAACATGATTTTCTTAAATGGTTGTGGGGCATTCGTAGTATATATTTCTTCATGTGTCAGTTTTGGTAAATTATATTTTTATCTAAATGTATCTTTCAAATGTTTATTAATATAAATTTGTTTATAGTGCATTCCAATTTTTTTCCTGTTTGATAGAGATGTTTCCTTTTTCATTTTCAATCTTGTGTATTTGTGCATCTCTTTTTTTCTTGAACGTTCCTAAGTTTATAAATTTTATTAGTTTGTCCTCTCTCTTTCTTTTTCTTTTTCTTTTTTTTTTTTGGCATAGGAAATTGAACCCTGGGCTTTTTTACTGAGCTGTATCACCAAGCTTTTTTAATTTTAATTTTGAGACAGGATCACACTAAGTCGCTAAATTGCTCAGTCTGAGCTCAAATTTACAATCCTCAGCCTTTCAAAGTGCTAAAATTACAGGTATGTGCTGCCATGCCCACATCAAATTTGTTAGTCTGTTTTAAAAACCAATTTTTGGCTTTTTGGTCTTCCTTTTCTGTTTTTTTAAGACAGGGTCTCACTATGTAGCTAGGCTGGCCTCAAACTCACAGTGATCTTCCTGCCTCAGCCTCCCCAGTACTGAAATTACAGGTGTGTACCACTATACTTGGCTGGACTTTATTTTATGCATATATTATATTTCATTGATCTTTTGCTTAATTATTTCCTTTCTTCTATCTGTAGTGTAATTTCTCATCCTACATTTATTATTTAACCTCTTTTAGTGTGATTTTCCTCCCTCCTACTACTTTGATTGAGTTGATAGCTTTTTTCTTTTTTCTTTATTTTGTACCGGGAATTAAACTCAGGACCTTGTGCTTGCCAGGCAGGTGCTGTGCCGCTGAGCTATATCTGGCAGCTTTCTTACTTCTAATCCACGGACACTTATTTGGGCCCTGAAAAGCATCCACAAAGCTCCTACA
Source organism: Dolichotis patagonum (assembly GCA_004027295.1). Taxonomy (NCBI): domain Eukaryota; kingdom Metazoa; phylum Chordata; class Mammalia; order Rodentia; family Caviidae; genus Dolichotis; species Dolichotis patagonum. Next base: position 19,891 of record PVJX010029463.1, read on the forward strand.
CAAAACCATCATTTCTTGATTTTCGTGCCTTTGTACACTCCTGTCACCTATCTCATTTCTTCCTCTTCCCCCTTGTTCTCTCCTTCTCCCTCCTCCTCCACCTCTTTTTAATTTAAAAAGTAAAATAAAAGCCGGGCATAGTGGTGCATACCTGTTTTCCCAGTGCTCTAGAGACTGAGGCAAGAAGATCACTGAATTTGAGGCCAACCTGGGCTACATAGTGAGTTCAAGGCCAGCCTAAACTACATTATGACATCTGTCTCAAAACAAAACAAAACAAATTAAAATTTCAAAATTCTGGCACAAACTTTTAGATATGTGGAAACCAAAAAAAAAAAAAAATGTATATATATGCCTATAGGTCAACAGATGGAGTATAGGCCACTAATTTATGCCCTTTAGTCTACATTCTTTTTAAAATGTTTTTATTTATTTATTTATTTATTGGTATTGGAATTGAACTCATGACCTTGTGCTTGCCAGGCAGGTGCTGTGCCACTGAGCTATGTCTTTGGCCCTTACTCTTTTTTAATGATCTCATCTAGTTTATAGCTTTAGCCATATTGATGCTAATGACTCTCAAAATTAGCAGCTTTTTATATCTACTGTCTCCTTGACATCTACTCTTGAAAGCTAATGGTCATCTCAGATTTAACCTGTTTGTAACATTACTCTTGATTTTTCTTCCCAACCTGTGTTGTTCCTAGTTTTCTCTACCTTTAAAATCAGGACCTGTCCAGCATGCGAGAGGTTCTGAGTTCAAATGCTGGCACGCACGCGCACACACCCACACACATACACACCCACGCCAAAAGATTAAAATCAGGGAGACAGCCTCTTTCAAGGGATGTCAGTGATGGGCACAACTGCTCATCAGACATAAATAAGCAGTTATGGTATATTTAGTACAATATAATGTCCAACACACCTGAACAGCAGACATAAATAGGCAGTTGTAGTATGGTAAATGTCTTTAGTGGCAGAATATATAAAAAAGTCGAAGAAGTGGTTATGCATAGCAGGAAATAGCACAGCATGCTACCAGATGGAGTGTGATTTTCCAGGTCCCCCTGTTACTCAGGGTGATGTGCACTAGTGATAGGGACAGATCACGTGTACACAGTGAGGATCCTGCCATCTTTAGATGCCATTATTGCTTTTTTTCCTGCAGAGGTAGAGGTGGAGATGTCAGGTACCTTTCTGGCTCCCCAGCATCTGCCTTACCTTTTTAAAGATTAGGTACATACACTCCCCTGCTTAACAGATGGAAATAATTGATAATCGTTGTAATGAGGATTATTGAGCTGAATGAGGGTCGTTTTCCTCAGAGCGTCCTTCTATAGGTCTAAGCTTCAGGCCTGATGGTAGTTCACTCCTCTTTTTTGAGACAGGATGTCACTAAGTAGTACAGGCTGGCTTCGAACTCACTTATTTAGCCCAGGCTGGTCTTGAACCCATGGTGATTCTCCTGCCTCAGTCTCCCAAGCATTGGGATTACAGGTGTGCGCCGCCATGCCAGAGTGAAGTTCATTCCTTTTTTCCTTACTGTTGATTCCTTCCCTCTCACTTAGCAAGTATTGTCAATGCTGTCTCTAAAGTAAGTTTGAATCTGTTTGCTTCTCCATATCTCTTCTGCTGCTTCTCCGGTCCCTGCCCCGAGTCTCTCATGCAAATCATTGCAGTAGCCTCCTGGTTGACCTTCCTGTATTGAGCATTGTGCGTCTGCAGTCCTTCTCCCTCAAGTAACCAAAATGTTATTTTAAAAATAAAAATCATATCATGTCAGTCCTTTGCTTAAAAACTCTTCTATTACTTAGAATAAAACCCAGATGTCTTAATTACTCACATATGTGCTCTGGTTTCTCTCAATGTCTCTGATTTTGTTTTCTTAGTCTCTTCATATCCTCTTGTTATTCTCCAGCCACCGTGGGTCTTCGTTCTGCCACTTGACCATTTAAACATGATGACTGTGAAACAGTATGCTGTGCTTCTCCAGCAGCAGCCTCATTTATCACATACTTAGCGGATCCCTAGGTCACATCAAGAGGCCACGCTGAGGGACTGGCTCTGCCACGTGTCAGTACACTCTGTAATGCTCACATGATAAGGAAGCTGCCTGATGAGACACTTCTCAGGATGTTAAGGGACGCCTGACTATATATGTATATTTACTTATAAATCTCATATACATAGTATTAGTATTATATTACTGTATTATATACATTATTGGTAGAAGTAGTAATCCTAGGGATTGAATTCTAAGAATGCTAAGAATGCCTCATATACTATTATGTATGTGATCTGTCATTGACCAAACATTGTCATATGACACATGACTGTATATCATATATATCTCAAAATTTTTATATGGATTAACTAATAAAAACCCAGAAGCTAGAGAATTAAATAATGCTAATAGAATTTAAATATATCATTATCTTTCTTGTGAATATAATGTTGGTAAACTAAGAGTTCCACCACAAGTAGCGGTGATTTCAAGCTAAACTATGTCCCTGTCCCTGTAAAATTGTTAAATATACACAAAGTAACAATTTTAAGTGAATGACAAAGTCAATCCTTATAGAGAAAACTTCTGTGTTTCAGTGTTTCATTTACAGGCACAGGGTTGGAGGTCTTTCTTCCTGAGAGCCAATGGACTAATACAATCTAGCTTCTATAATCTTAAATATTGAGAGCAGGTCTTCGGCAAGGTCCCCTGATGCTTCGTATGCCCCCAAGATGGCAGCAGAGAGTAAAGAATGATGGACCATTTTCTGGATTGAACCAGGTTAACTAATCCACACCCTTAGTCTGTAAAGTTTACAAAGGGGTCAAAATTAGGTAACAGCTTTGAGACAGGAATGAGCTTGCACTGTTCAAGTGGCAGAACAAAGGCTCACGGTGACCTTATTTAATGTATTTTTTAAAAATCCATTTTATTTCAAAGAGAAAAAAAAACTCACAAAATTTCAAAACACATGAATCGGGACAGTGATGGTACACATGTTGCACTTTGTCATCCCCAAATCGTCCACCCAGAGCACAAGACATCTGCCTTCCATTGTCCAAACAATACCAGCACAAATCTTTCTCTTCAGTGAAAGCCTTAGGAATTTGCAGTTATGTCAAATTAGCAGTGTTGCATATTAGAAGTAAC